>APFE030861033.1:115996-326608 GCA_000404065.3 Pinus taeda
AAAAAGCATTAAAATAAGTGTTTCAATATCATCATAATTTTGTTTAGTTAAACAATCAAAAAGGTTGGTAGTGTCACAAATATTTTCAAATTTAATTCTAATATGAGTATAAACTTGATGATCTTTGAGGTTTTTTTAATCTTCAACCATAATATAATTAGTGTTACGAAGGTGATAGACTTTTAAATTGTGCCAACACTGCCTTAGTAATAATCATGAATTAACACATAAGGGTTTTTTAATCTTCAACCATAATATAATTAGCGTTGCAAAGGTGATAGAATTTTAAATTGTGCCAACACTGCCACATACATGATATTTACTATACCAGATTATAATTAAATGGATTAATAATAGTAACATATGAATCATTATTTTCATAAAGTAACCTTAACAAACTTATTTTTTACTATAAACCATAAAAAATATTAAAATAGATAATGTAAGGAATCCAAGATTAAAATGTGAAAGATCTTTTTAGCAAGTTTATATAAATTTGTTTTGTAAAGTTTATCATGATAATTTTTACACAAAAATGGTCAATATCTACATTAAAATTAGTGAATTAAGTGACTTTCTAATTCCTCATTTTGAAAAAACTTAATCTAGTTAAAGTTCTAAATTCTAGATCCACTGAATACTTCCATATTTAATGAAATATGTGTTTTAACATCTTGTTCATACTTTCTAGAAATCAATTTTGTTGAGGTGTTTAAGGGATAGTTTCTTGCCATGCTATACCTCACTTTTTACAAAAATATTCAAATCCATTATTGTAGAACTCTCCACCATTATACTCCCTCAACACCTTTATTTTATTCTCTTTCTTATTCTCCACCAGATTCTTAAATTCTTTAATCTATCAAATACTTCATATTTCTCCCTAAGGAAATATATCCATGTATTCCTTGAGAAGTCATCTATAAATGAGAAACAGTACAAAGATGTACCTAATGATGGAAATAATGGTGAAATAATGTAGGTCCAAACACACCACTATGCACTAGCTATAGTATTTTCTTTGTTCTCTAAGCACTAGAGGATAACCTCACCCAATTATGCTTCACATATAAACAATGCTCACACAAATAAAAATTCAAAGAGAGATGAGGTGTATCTTCGACCATACCATTACCATGTAATACTTGAAGGCCCTTGTCTATGATATCTCCCAGTCTTTGATGCCACCACATAGACTTTTCTCCTTATGTTGCAAGATTTTTTACTTCTCCTACTCCACTCTTAGGAACAATAGAACTATTGCACCATGAACTAACATTTATTCCCAACATTTTGCATATAATTCTAATCCAAACTCTTGTCATCAATACCATTACTCCTTGAGCCATCATGTAGGTATCCTTTTCAAACATTGTTTTTACACCTACATTACTCATCCTACATAAAAAATTCAAATTTATAGCTAATCTTGGGATGTGGATAACAACATGGAGTATCCTAATCCTTCCCTCCTTGATATAAAAACTTAATTTTCATCTTCCAATGATTTTAGCTCTTGAATCATCTCTTAAGGAAACATCTTCACCATTAAATCTTTCAAACTTGTAAAACAACTCCTTGTGGGGAGTCCTATGAAAAGATGTGTTTGTGTTTACCAATCATGAATGATGATCTACCTATGTACTTGAAGAAGCCATGAACAAATCCCCTCCTCCAACTGAGGATATTTTTTCTTCTATAAAAGGAGCATCTTTTGATCCCTTCCCTTTCTCTAAAATTAATCACTTTACTACCTTTGTTGTAATGCCCTTCATTTATACATCTCCCACATATCTTTACGAATCTTTTTGAAGATTCAGATCTTCCTCTATGTTATGCGAAATTTACAACTATGGATAGAAGTATCTTCGTTAGACCTAATGTACTAGCCTAGCACAACCGAAAGCAAAGAATATAAAGTTCCCCTTAGATAAATTGGAGGATAGAAAGAGGCTTACTTGGAATTTATCACAAGATCTTCTCTCTTCTCATCTTGTAAGCTCCAATCATAGATCCGATTTCTATAATTAGAACATCCAAATACAATCAACACAAGCCAAATATCTACGACATCTATGTCATATTAACCAATCAATCTATTCAATGAATCAACAAATCATTTTAATATATGAAATTAAATATAACATAACACATATAGGAAAATGGTATACTCTTTGTATCAATATGAAAAGGAGAAAGTTTATAAGCAA
Source organism: Pinus taeda (assembly GCA_000404065.3). NCBI lineage: Eukaryota > Viridiplantae > Streptophyta > Pinopsida > Pinales > Pinaceae > Pinus > Pinus taeda. The sequence goes on from APFE030861033.1 coordinate 118,207, forward strand.
AAATTAAAGTTGATCTTGTAGAAATCTCCCCAATTTGACTTGTCATTCCTTACCAAAAAGTGCACCTCAATGTCACCCTAATGCATGAAGATGGTAACTCGCTTAGGCTTAACGAGGTAGAATGAGGGTATGATTAGTCTCCAAAAGCCAACCTTGATGGTGTAGATGGTCGTAGATTTATAGGAGAGTGTGGTAGTTTAGGAATCCTTATCCATTTACCAATATAGGCTTGAGATCCACTCTTAATGGCAGGATGAGATCAAGGGATAAGAGGTGAGATATAAAAGGTAGGATCAGATAGGATTTTAAGTTCTTATCCAAGGTAAATGGTTGAAATGACTCCTCGAAGTTTTTTGGAAGATGAAGCTTCAAGATTCTTTTTAATTTTGCTGAAATTCTAGAATCAATGCACCCCCAACAAGGGAAAACCTGTTCTTCATCAGTGCTAGCATAGAACTAAGCAACCTTCGACTAAACAAAGGTCTCTAAAGGGCTAGGGTGCATTGGGACTTAAAAGCATTGAAATGAAGCTCAGGTATTTGGAGGAGTCATTCTTAAGGATTTGTGTATGGATGATGACAAGGTGTTCATGGATGTTGATTCATCCATTTTGTAGGCCTATTGACTAGAAGTGACAAAATGGCCTATAACGGATTCCCCCCTAAAGCACAAAGTCAGAGCAGTGGTTGATGATTGAAGTGATTTACCTTGTGACTAGTTTAGATCAAGAACAACTAGTTGGATCATCTTTTTTTACAATACATTTTCGTCATGATGATTTCCGATGAGGGAGGCATACCAATGGTCAAAACATAAGCTAGCCTTACATGTACAATGATCAAGAGGTAGTGTCTACTGATGATGAATTGTGGATCCATCATTGGATAAATGTATGATCATATCCATCATGCTTTGTAATCTTGCATTCATCCTGAAGACATAGCCAGGATGGATGGAACTAGATATGGATCACCCAATGTACGAGTCTAACCGTGCGAATAAAGGAGATAAAGTCGAACATGGTAGACACCATCTTATTACTAATCAATGATGTAATCCATTAAAATATGCAAGGGAAACCACTGATGATGTAATTTGTTAAAATATGCAAGAGAAACCACTGATGATGTTAACAACTCTTAAGGTGCAATACTATAATCTATATGGTGTGAATGAGTGAGTTGAAGTCAAACACTACATAGAATCTGTTGGTCGGAGGTCAATGATGTAAACATTTCACTGAAAGTGAGGAAAATTTCCATTGATGCATGTAAGCTCGAAGGTACTAAAGGAAGAGTGCCTACATCAACTTCCTGGACAATGAGCTGATGTCGATGGGAAGCAACCCGTTAGAAGAGAACCTTGATGTATCCCCTATTAGCAACACGAAACAACTATCATTATTTGAGACAAAATGACATTGATGTGCAACTAGTTCAAGAACGATACACATGAAATGAAGGCTTAAGAGCATAATAGAAGATATCAACTGAATGGCTTCTCTTGAAAACATCAACGACACTAAATGAAGTTGGAATCATTTACCCAAAACTGAAAATGAAGGATTTAAAATGGTGGTATGAACAAAAAGACAATCAGATTTCCCAACCCAGAAGCCACAAAGATGAAGTGGAAGAGTGTCATGTTCAAGAGCGACTCGCTGCTAGTAATAGGTAGAGTGCCTTGCTTTCCCAATTTCCCCAACCATTTCTCGTGAGTACCTATTTATTTTTTAACAAGCTTGAGGAGGATAAGATATGCTTGATCTATAAGTTCATCATTCAGATGAATACCTCTAAGTATCTTTAACGAAATTTGAGAAGGATTGGCTCAGTCCTATCATGTTAGAGGAATCCATCACTTTTTGATTCTTGTATGAGTCCAACAAAGGTGAAACTCAACATATTTTTCATGTTTAGAGAGTTTGAAAAAGAGGCGAAAAATAATCCAAAGGTTCCTTTTCATAAATAGTCCCTTGAGTATGAAAAGGCATAAAATGATACTCAAGAGAACCTCTTAGCCATGTTTGACTAAGGTACTCATTTTTCGTAATTAGTCTTTCTTAGTCCAAAAATGGGTTAAACTTATACCAAGTTGATTTCTTTTCATTTACTTTAACAAGTTCGAAAAGACAAGTGCTCAACATTATCTTCATATTTTTGGAGTCTAAAAAGAGCTTAAAGGGGACTCCTACTAGAGCAATGAGTGGTATAAAGGGTAGAAACTAGTTTCGATCACAATGGAACTGCTCAAAACACATAGAGGTAAGGAGGTTAGATAAGAAGACTACTCATTGCAGTGGTTCCTCAGGAAAGGGAAAAAAGAAGTGATAGCATATGATCAGCCAAGTAGATGGTGATGATGGAATGAGAAAACCAATGTTTATCTTGCAGAAGCAGGCTAATAAAAATGGCAATCACAACAATACGATAAGAATGGTTTCATTTTTACAGAAGCTTGAAACATGGGAAACTATGTTTCAGATTGGTTTCCTTTTTACACAAGCTTGAAACAGAGACAAATTGTGCTTGAAAGTAGTTTGCATGCTCCCGACATAATGACTCAATTCTAGGAACATTCCCCCCAAGCTTCATTTCATTCACCTAAGTAAACCATTGGCTACTAACAGGTGGATGGAATTAAGGTTCATTTACGAGATCAAGTGAAAGAATCGACTGGGAATTTACGAGATCTAATTAAAGACTCGAATTGGAAGGGAGTCTGTTTCATTTTTTAACGAGCTTGACATTCGAAATAGCTATTCTCAAGGTACTCTATTTCATTTTTTAATGATCTTGATACAAGAAAAGGAACTCTACTCCCAACACCTTGTTTCATTTTTTAATGAGCTTGACACAAGAAGAGGAACTTTTCATCGGGACCTGGTTTCATTTTTTTAAGGAGCTTGACACAAGAAAAGGAACATTTGTTCGAGACCTTGATCATGACATCTAGGAGGCCACAAATTCCAATAGTTCCTCATCAGATGGAAGAACAATTCTTTGGTAGGGATACATGCCAATGGATCCAATGGAAAGATCAAGTTCTAGTTCTCCCACTACATGATGCACTACATCACCTACTAAATCATCAATAGATGCGGGAATGGAATAAGTTGACACATAATTAATCTGTGGCAGGGGAGATACCACTTGCTTAAAAAGACAATTTATGGATTTTGATTTGTTTGGATTCAAATTAGGACAAACGAATGGAATTTGATCAGTGATCAAGATTCGTACTTCATACAAAAAATGCATCTCACGAAAGAGTGAAGAGATAAGAGCTCCAATGTCATAAACATAGTCATGCATGAGGAGTAAATTAAAATCCAAAGGGCCTTGTACTACCATCAAATTAATATAGACAATCTTTCCTCACAAATTAATAGGAAACAAATTTGTCTTTAGTTCGATATTTTGGACTTTCTAGTGCCAGAATCCAGTGGAAAACTCTGAGGTGAAATATTGATTTGTGTTATTTAAACTGGTTTTATGACTATATATATGGATTCAACACCCTAAAAAACCACTGAGGCACTTCAATTGTGCAAGGGTTACCCATCAAGCTTATGGTTTCAATAAATTCTTGTCGTATTTTAGAGAGATTATATGGAAAACCCCATTGGAAAAGCATCCAAAATGTATCACTAAAGACAACTCAATTGGAAGCTGAGGAAGGATCCTTAACAGTTGAATGGAACCTCTGTTAAAGGTAAGCAAATTTTGGGTTATGGGTAGAAGTTGTAGAGAACATAAAGGTTGACAAGTAGTTGAACGTAAAATACTAACATATGTACCTCCGTCTATGAATGTGTCAGGTACGAGCACATTATAAGCATGTACTATGATTTGGAAGGGCACGTAAGGAGGAAGATAATATCCTTCCAGTTGAATCCAATAAATGGAAGTGATTGTACTACTTCGAGGGGGGGCGTGGGAATGGGAGAACTGCATCCTTGTGCTATAATAATGGGAGTATTTCTCCCCTCTACCATGGGAATGGGAGGATTATCTCCTTATGCCAACTAAACAAGAGGATTTTCCCCCAATTTATTAGAATCTTAAGAAACAATAAGAGCTCGAGTGGTATGAAGTTCACTCACTATGGGAAAGATACAATCAACTGAAGGTGGAATCGAGTCGACTGTTTTCTCAACTGATGGTTGGTTGGGAATGGACTCATGGGATTCATGTCTAGAGGGAGTGAGATTGACTAGAGATGACTTCTGAGCAATCACTTCATCAACTAGTGTAGAATTTGGGGAAAGCTTTCAATAACTAGCCATAACATGAGGCTGAGAAGTTGTAAGGTTTTTGTAACATTTTTGAGGCTTCATCCATATAAGGACAAAGGTGAATAGAATTATTTCTTTCAGATAACATACAATGAAACTTAACTTTATCCTTTTTTGAACCTTATGAATTCCAGTCGTTGGTTTATCACTAGCACGATCTTTAGAAGCTGACGATAAAGGTTGATGTGAGCTTGTGAATCACACTTCTAACACATCTAGAATACCAGAGAAATCTCTACGAAGGTGGTCACCCTTACATAAATTGTAAGAAAATTTAACTTTGTGGGGATGATTGGGAGGTTTCCCCCTACTTATTTTTCTACTTCTTCTTCCCCTTCTTATTTTTCTTAGCTTCCTGGTTATAAGAATCATGACTTTCACTAGGTGAGGAAGAAAAAATGGATGAAGAAACAACATGTGAAAAAGGAAAAGGGTCAACTTTAGGATCAACTTGTGGTTGATGTTATTTAGGCAGAGGACTACTTGGTTGAGAACCAGTCCGAACATTTGGAACGAAAGAGGTCGAAAATAACCAAGTTGGTAACCCAATGGTAAATCCGGAAAGGGGAAACATTGCCATAGAAGGAGCACTAATATTTCCAAAAGGAGGAAAAGGAGAAAGATTCCTGTCAGAGGAGTTTCTTTGCTTGGTAGAATCAAGAACTATTGTTATTAGACTCATCCTAAGATTTACTCAACCTAAGATCCACTAAGGATTTGTTCCACGGGAAGGGTGTTGTTCCGTGGTAAATTAATTGATTTTAGAAATTAAAGACACAAAATAAAAGAAAGGGGTAACTAGGCAAAAGGGATTACGAAGAAACTATGAATTACAATATACCACCTCAATAAACCAAGGATTTACGTACATGCAAACAATCTCCCTGAATGATGTTTTTGTTGTATCAGAGTGTACAAGGCGATCGACTCAGTTACCTATGGTAGGATAACAACCTAGCGGGGACTTCTAAAATATACCCAAAGGTACGTGGAATCACATTATCTAGTATTGTTGTCTAATTCATCACCGTACAATGAGAGCATTCTCATATACGTTTCATGTGTGGAGCACCATCCAATATACCCAAAGGTACATGGAGAATGTTTCGATACACTTACGTACTTGGAATGGGATATAACCCCCAAAATAGAACAATGGTAAGAAATGACAACTTCTACGCTTAAAGACTCTAGAAAACATCTTTATCCTAGACCTCTATATGTTTGCGTTAATGTGACAAATGCTCCTTAGTTTGATTGAGTAAATTTTAGAGTTTATCTTTGATTATGTTTTAGTTTCAAGGCTCAAACTCAATGTCTCCTTAACACACCTATGGTGCAACTAATATGGCAAAAGAACTCTTTTCACTTTCCTTTTAAGAACAAAAGGCCTAACTAAGTAGGGGAAGAAGAAATCAATCAACAATACAACAAACAAGTGATGCAACAATCGATCTCCTCAACTTCACTTTTCCAATCAAAATAAAAGCCCTATACATAATGCAAATATTTTTTTTTCTTTTCTTTCCTTGTAATGTTTCAAATGAAAAGAAACCACATAGACTTTAACTGTAATGTAAAAGTTACTTTTCAAATTCAACAACAAATCTATTGATAGAAACACTAATTGAAAAGAAGAAAGAAAGAATGAAACAAAATCTTATAAAAAAGGTGATGACACTCAAAGGTTATTAACACTCATACACAATTCACACCCCGCCCCTCCCACGGCAATTGAGGGGGGGACTTTTTGTAAAAATGTTAAGAAACTGAAGCAAACCTCTGAATAATGACCCAAGGAAAATTCACTCAATTTAACACAAAATAAAGTGTTTTATTGGCGTCAAAGAGATAGGGACACACTCAAAGACATAAGGAAAAGTATTTGGAACAAAGCTAATCACATAGCAAATTATAAAAATATTTTTTTTACATGAAACATGGGCTAGCGCTGGTATAGATAGGTTTTCAATGATCTACAATGCAGGTACAAAGAAGGCTAGGGAGCTCTGCAACACTCTATCAACAGACGAGGGGGAGCATTGTTAAAGGGAAAGCCAATTTCTGACACAAAAAATCAAATGCAGCCTAATGAAAGGTCTTCCTAGGGTCAATTCAGACTAAATGAGGCACTGGAGGTCTATTCAAGAGGTGTAACAAGGGATAAGGTCAAGGAAATTACCACTAAGGCAATGAATCAATCCCCAGTGTAGTTGTCATTTTTTTATGCAGAATTTATGATTGTGAACAAAAGTATCTTCCCTAGACCTAGTGGTTTTCTCTAGAAAAATAGAAAGAAAATAATATAACGTTCTACTTATAGCAATCAGAGCTACAATTGGATCTTACAAGCCCAGAATAGAGAATAGCTTATGACAGGTTCCAAGTAAGCCTCTTTCTATCCACCAATTTCTCTAAAACAAACTTTATATTCTTTGGTTTTTGTTGGTCTAGACCAGGCCACTAGGTCTAGCGAAGATACTTTTGTCTATACTCATAAATTCTGCATAACAATCTAGATTTAGATGTCCCACCTCAGCAGATATTTCTATTTTTGTTAGGAGCATCCCCTTATAGATAAGGCATCTCCATTTTATCTCTCCATGTTTTTATGTGTGATTTCCTCTAACAACAATAAAGAGACTATTTCATTGAATTTTAGCGTAGTTTCATTACTACATATAGAACAACTAGACTTATGATTCATAACACTATGATGCACTTATCCTCATATAAAATATTAATATCAACATATAACAATTGACTCGCCACAATGTTGAAGGAATTCATATGCCTTGTCACCAAGTCTCCATCCTTCATCCTCATATTACATATCTTTTTCCATAGAAACAATTTGTTCACTAAGGACATTAACTAATTTGAAGCCCCTAACTTGCCACAAAAATTCTATTTTGTAACTTCCCCTCACACATTCAATAATACTGAATCTAAGAGACACAATCATAGTTTTTTATGTTCCTTCCAATCCAAATTTATCTATTCTTTTATTGACACCCCCATCGGTGCATATATTGTATCCACAAAAACCCAATGATCTCTATCCCCTACCAAGTCTTCAATTTTTAGTTTACACAACTAAAAAATATACCCATTGAATTTCTTTATCTCTAATTTTGAAATTTTATCCATTTCCTTTCACCACGAGAATCACTCTTACAAATCTCCCAGTGTAACAAGATCTACCAAAGGCCTAAGCCAAATCCCTTAGTCACAAAGGCATCCCCTTGAAGCCAAAACTACTCTAATACCAAATGTATGTTTAAAACCTATACAATTAATGACTATAAATATATTCCTAATAAAAATGGAAAAGATAAATGGAAAACACAAAAAATTACATAAAGATTTTATATTAGAAATCCAAACTCGAGAAAAAAACAAGCTTATTTTTATGACTAGATTTTTGTAGAATATTACAATACACTATATATCTCATGAAATATGTGAACTTGCAATCCAATGTAGTTCCATAACCAAAACTACGAAACCATGGAAAAAATACACCTTGCGCCACATAACTACTTATAGCAAGACTATGGGCTTAAAACCACTAAAACTAGATGCAAATTTTAAACATGGGACCCCTTTTGTTTATGGTGCATATAGGTAATGCAGAGAATATAATACATACCCAATAGCCCTTTGGTCATTCACATGAAATTGAGATTTTCCAAGGAAGATTATCCCAGAAAGGAAAGTGGTCCATTTCTATCAAATCCTTTTTGAAAATGCCTTGCAATTATTATAGTCCACAATATCACAATGTGTTCTAAGCCTACAACTTGCATTTGACAAAGCAATTCAAAGGCCTGGTCTCAAATACCCTTGTTGGGATAATACCTAATCATTGGATCCCTTGATACCACATCTCTTTTGAGGCATTTTGTCAAATACATATCATACACCTTTCATACTTCCCATCTGAGAGATACAAGCCAAACACACACTTTTAAGATCACAAGGAAATATAAATATGCAAGCCACACACCAACTACTTCCATCTTACTAAATAATGGAAGTTCTTTTTTGTAGTTACTACACCTAATAAATTTTCCAATAATGGAATTCTATGAGAATATGTTGTGCTCAAGTATTTTTTAAAATTCATATGTGATAGTTTTGATATCAATGGAAGACTATGAGAGGGATGCATAGTCGTTGGTATTAGCCACAATAGCTTGTTTTCCCAAGAAATGTATAATCCATAATGCGTGTTTGAATCTTCCATCCTTTCCAAAGTGAAGCATTGATATTGGATCAAATGGAGTGCAATGGTTATCCATTTCACGAAGAATACCATTTCCTCCTTTAGTTTTCCCTCATTACAAAGTGAGTTAAGATTTCATGATATTGCGAGTGTTTCATCAAACAATTAGTGTGGAATAGGAGGAGGAATTCTATTCAAGGTTTCCACATATAATGATGCTAGAAAAAGCCAAATCATTAAGCCCATCTATGCTAACATTGCATTGTCTCCATCCAACCTTGATGATGAGTGGAGTTGCAAGAGGAGAAGAAATCACATACTGAGAATTGTGACATTAAAGAGCATCATGTGTTACCATCTTTTTTTTGGTTATGGATTTTTTTGTCTTGTTTCTCTTGCCAATATTGGAATAATATGGAAAAAAAGTCTCATCGAAGTTTGCTACAACTTTAAAAACAATTCCAAGTCCTCCTTGCCATGTTCATCTCATACACATCTAACAAATATTGCATTTCACAACATAATTATTGTTTCCTTCATTCTATCAAATAATTTGCAGACATATTAGAAATGTCTACACCATGCTCCATCTTTGGACTCTTTAGGCCTAGTTTTGAAACTTGGACTCTAATACCACTTGCAACATCCCCCAGCCACCCAACTAGCTCAATGCCACTTCCTTTAACATCGATATCGTGATCATAATACATATACATAGAATGATATAATAGTAAGATACATGCCAAAAAAAACATAAAGCATGCACATAACAAATTTCAAGAACTTACATGTGAAAATTGATCAACTAGATGCAAACCATGGATGCATGAGCTAGCTGTAATGTCGATCACCCCCGTGGTAGAGTCATGACTCCAATGTGGAAATTACTATTTAAGTTGGGTACATATTTAGTACCAACTATGAATAGGTCCAAGGTATTAAACTCCCAACAACTTCCAACCAATAGCATCACACCCCCCCCATTAACCTCACACGCAAGATTTACACACCTTCTTTGCACTCACATTCCCTTGGGTTGTTCTAGTACCCATAGGTTTTCCAAATTGAGCTGGTTAGGGAAGTTTTAGAGCCTTATGGCTTCCAAGAGTTCATTTTTCCCTCATGGTCTCTATGTGCCCTTTAGGCCCTCACATGGGAGCATTTGTCCCTACTTGTAACCATACAAATGAATGGATGAAAAACCCTTTTATAGGTTTGGGTGTCCTTTTATTTTAATAAAAATATATTATAATATTATAATATTTTGATACCAATCCACCTTATTTTTCCATTTGTGGATTCTTATCCGCCGATTTTTTTCATCGGTCCTTGGTTTGTAGCTATCGTGTTCATTTTTTGTTACTTGTACGTTTGCAGGATATAGGCTCATTGGTACTTCAACACACAGACATTGTAGCCCCACATAATAACCCTAGCCTTAAATAACATCAATACACTCATTAAGTGGTCTAACACCTTTATACATACAAAAGTATGCAAACCTCAATAGAATACGACTCACTAGCATAATTATCATATGCACATATACAAGACCATTCATGGGTCAAACCACGGATATTACAAACATCAATACACTCGTTAAGTGGTCTAACACCTTTATACATACAAAAGTATGCAAACCTCAGTAGAATCCGACTCACTAGCATAATTATCATATGCACATATTCAAGACCATTCATGGGTCAAACCACGGATATTACACTTTTTAACCATGAAGATTCACCCCCACTTTACCCTATAAATAGGGTTCATTACAATACTATGGGCTAATACAATGACTTACTAATACCACATCCCCAAAAAACCATACCTCATTTTCATATGACATTTTCACACTAATATGCATATCTATTTCAAAATAAGCTTTCTAAAATTTTAATTTAATTATTAGTAGTAATTATTAAGTGGATAGTAGAGATTTAACCTCCATGGAATATGACAAAATATTTTTAGTAGGATACACAAATCAAGGGTTTAAACTTATCTAAGTTATTCCCCTCTAATTAATTTATCTCAAAATACTTAGTTCAAAAATGTCATATCAACATGTGTCATATTTGGGGTGTAGTATTGATAAACCATGATATTTCTCCATAGTGATATAACAAGGCTAATTACAGATTAGGTATTTCCATAGTAAAGTGACCCTAAATCTCCATGGTTAAAAATATTGTTACATATCTTGAAAAAATAAATATATTTAAATTTTATCTTAATTTATTTTATAAATAGTCCATCTTATGTCTAAATCAACCCAAAAAAAAAAAAAAAAAACAAAAAAACAAAAAAAAACAAAAAAAAACAACTCAAACTCTTTTCACCATCACAAATCTGAAAAACAACTCTTTTCGCCATCACAAGATGCTTGACGAGATATGCTTACTTGCGAAACTCCCCACAATTGTCTTCATTTCCATCTCATGTAGATCATTCAACTTGACATAAACCCCAAGCATCAGACTAACTTCCTATAATTTTCAGTTAACACATATTTTTTTCCTTAATTAAATCCATGCCAACTCGATTTTGAGTTTGTTGATGCAGCATTGACTAATCAAGGCCTATGCTCCCACTCAAAATTTCTTGGGACTGGGTGGTACTATGTAAACCTAAGCGCCCTTCTCGTGGAAAGTTAGGCAATTTGGGCGCGATGGTTTGGGAAGTCGTTGCAGGGGTAGGGTTTGTCGGGCTGGTGGTTAGGGTTTTCGAAGGTCGAATCAGAATGGCGTCAGCTACTGGTGGGATGGTAACAAAGCCACATATTTGCTATTGTGAGGAGTTTAGGATGACACCCCTTCCAAAGACTTCTATGATTTGTCCTTCACTGAGACTGCGGGGAAGGATGTTGTGAGCACAATTGTCCCGATGTCAGACAATACGATAGAGAAAGGAGTTGGAATGTTATGGCGCGAACAGAACCCTGCTGAAAACCCATGCTCAGGTTTTTAAATTTTTATATCTTAATTAATTAAATTTAAATATGGTGAGTGAATTATTGTTTTAATTTATATGATGAAATAAATCTTAATTTATAGTTATTATTTGTATGTTATATATTTTGATATTAGTATAGATTTATTTAAAGTAAGATCTAGTATCAATCAAATGTTTTTGGGTGCAAAATTTTTCAGAGTGCAAAATATAATATGTTATTTCTCATGTGAATGCTAAATAAAATATATATAAGACCAAATAAAAAATTTAACCATAAAAACTTACTTTTCTTTTTCTATATTTACAGAAGCTGATATAACATAAATTAGTTAACATAGACCTTCAAATAGTATGGACAGACAAACTTACACATCTGTTCATACTATTGTAGAATGGATGGACAAACTTACACATCCCCTCATACATGTCTATTATGATTTTCTTTGGAGTTGTCTATAATGCGACTTTTTGGAGATTCCGGTGACGGAATCCGGTGGAAGAAATGAGGTTAAATCTCGATTTTTAGCAGTTAAAATGGTTTTTTAACTGCATATTTGGATTCAGGGCCCTAGAAAACCCCTGGAAGCCATTGATTGTGCAGAAACTAGCTATTAAACTTGGGATTCCAATGAATTGCTGGCGGATTTTGACCGGAAAAATCCGCCGGAAAATCTTTCAAAAAGTCGCGTTAGAGACTACTGCATTTTCTTTTATTTAAAAATTGATTTGAAAATTACAATATAACAAATCAAATTCTATTATATTTATTACTCTTAACTTTTTATAATTTTAATTAAGCACACATTTAAATGTTTACACTCATGTAGGGGCATTACAACATCTCCCCAGTACTAGGCTCCATCTTACTTTTAGCATTTCATTGTTTTTTAATTGAGTTTACATGTAAATGTATATAAACAAACATTTACACCACTACAACATCTCCCATACTAGGCTGCACAATGCTTTGATATATTTGAACATCATAATCATGGCATTTTGTAGCATAGGCACATTAATAAAGTGATTGATATACTCTCATTTTCCATTCTTTAATGTGTTTGTGTTAGTCGACTGGCGGCTCTATGGCCAACGTGTGTTGGGAGGAATAGCTAACCATTGTTGATTATGGTTAACTATCGTCAAGTTATAGTTTTTGAGGGTTTAACCTAATTGTCTCTAGTCCATGAGGGTTGACCATGGTTGGCAATGGTAAACTATGATTAGGTTATGGTTGTTGAGAGTTGACCATGATTACATATAGTTGATGAGAGTTAACCACACTTGTTGGTTTAGCATGGTTGATAATGTTATAGTAGTTAACCATAGTTAATGAGGTTAACAAAAATGGACAGAAATTATCCAAAAATAAATTAAAATTAATCATTACTAATCATAATTCACTATGCTAAACAAAAGTTGATCGTGTTATGGATAATTATCATAACGATAATTGATTATAATTAAAATAATTTGACCATAAATTATGTTAGGGATAACTATCATAACCATAATTGATTATAATTAAAATAATTTGACCTATAGACATATAAAATAAGTTTGACCATAGTTATTTGTATAGGTCAAATTAAATTGTTAATCGACTAAATGATATGAATCATTTGATATATCTGTGGTTGTTCTTGTATGGTCGTGGTTTATCCATGGGTGTTTGGTATGTTTGTCCGCACTGTATTAAGCAGCGTGTGATCAATCCGTTGCAGGCAGAGCGTATGCGTAGGCTGTAGAAGTTGACCTGCGGAGAAATATATGAAAAAGGAAGATGATGATGGTTGGTTTGTTTGATATCTATCATAGCTTACGTTTATCTTGGTAGCGTGTTATTCACATTTGACAGCACGACGTGATTTGAACTGTTGCTCCAATGGGGAACTACTGCATGGATATGATTGTCGTCTTAGCATGTTTAAAGTCGTCAAGAATAAAAGCTTAGCCTTTGAAGAGACCCATAAAAGGGAGCTAGTCGACATATTGAAGCTGCGAGAGAAGTGTAAACAACTGCTTGGGATATTTTTATCAACCGTTTATTGAATTTGTTGCAAGTTGTGATGGAGGAATCTGGGGGTTCCGTCTCAGGTGGATCTACTAGGAGTTAGTGCAGATATGTAGACATAGTTTCATTTATGGTTGCTTTTGGAGTAATTGTCATATTCGTTTTGTTGGGAGTTAATTTATTAAGAGTGGCGAATGCTCCCGCATTAGGTTCAAGGATGTCATGTTTGTTCTAGGCCTAAAGAAAAATCTCATCTTTGTTGCAATTTTGGAAGACCATGGTTGTGAAGTGATATTAATCAAAGGAAAAGTGTTCCTAAGACACATAGCCATGAAACAGGTGAAGCAGATCGGGGTTTGTGTGAAGAACCTGTATAATCTAGATGTGGAAGACTATGTTGCATTAAGTACGAAGGCAGAGAAAGTGTAGGTAGCGATGTCGATGAACATTAGCACAAAATACTTGGCCATTTGCATCATGGTACCTCGAATATTATACAACAAATAACCACTACCCTCCCTAAAGGATCACTTAATTAGTATGATGTATGTGTAGGTTTTAATCCCATACAGAAATTACCTGCATACGAATTCTAAAACACATAAAATAAACAATGCTAGAGCATAACACAGATACACAGAGATTTTCCCCTGGATCCTAAAACCGGGACAACCAGCTTGATTTTTTCATTATGTTCCTTTCAATATTATAATACATATTTATACATGCCAAAGCATCAAATACTATGGGCCGAAAACCATTACGTCTAATATCATGGACCGAAAACCAACACGTCCAAAAACGTGTGTGAAAATCATGCAGAAAACCATAGGTGGATCCACCCATCTTAACATAGGGTCCAAAACCAAAATTTTCTGGGGCGCTGCGCCGGACTCCATCAAGTGGGGTTATAGGTACGCCTCAAAACCCCTGTGACCGCCCCCCACCACCGCTACACAATCAACGCAATGAAGGCGGGCTTCGCCCTTCGTCTAACCCCCCGGTTAACTACGTGGGCTAGTCATGGAAAGAATATAACACCCAACAGTATGCAAAGGATGTACGTTGCGGATGTACATAAAATCCACATTGCATGAACGGGACAACAAAGCACATGCAGTCCTAGAAAGGATCCACTATCATGTTTATGGACCTTTCTCGACAACCTCCACTGCCATATACAAATATTTTGTCATTTTTATTGATGACTTCTCATGGAAGTGTTGGATCTTCTTCATGTGGAAGAAAGATGACACATTATCCCAGTTCGTATAATTGAAGGCACTAGTTAAAAAAGAAGCTAGCAGGAAGGTGAAGGCTCTATTGTAGCAACCGCAACACCCTCCAAAATTTTGGCCTACACTTAAATATCCGAACCTACTATGGATATTGTAATCGATTGTTCCTTAGTCACTTATTGGTAAGTTTATGATCTCAAGTTCCCCTTTTCGATCTTAAGAGTCATTCATGCTTTTATATTTACATAGAATGTGTCATCTTTGGGCATGGGAGTTATCGCTTGTCATGCAAAGGGAGGTTTGCTTTTCTTCAAGGGGAAATATTTATGAGAATGGGTTGTCCTCACCACATAGACCTGTTTCACACTCATTTCACACACTCGTACACAAGTGTTTCCTTTATCCTCCCAAAGTCTATCATTAGAGTCACACTTTTTGTAAGTTGCTACAAAGGTTGTTGCATTAAGATAAGTATGCGTTATATGTTATGGATGGTCTATGTTGTATCTCTAAGTTTTCGAGTGTGTGACTATAGTCAAGTTTTATCACTGATCAGTTTCATTAATCCCACACTTAGCCAAATTTCAGAGTTTCCTTAGCAACCTAGCCTCATCCAACTTTCCTGAGCTCTGCACTTCACATATGTAACCCTCAAGACTTTCCCTTGCCTATTGGAACTGTGAAATGTGCAGAAATTCCAACCTCCCTTAGCATTCAAAACTGCAAAGTGATTTCCTCCAATCTCCTTCCCTCAGTCGGAACCCACTATCTTAAGAAATTGTGTAGTTTTGTCTCTTGACTACCCAGTCTACCTTGCATCCTGAAACTGCGTAGATGTGTCCTCCTAGGACATCATCCCATAGCAGTGGCTTGCATCCTAAAACTATGTAAATGTGTCCCCCCAGGGCCTTATCCTACAAGAGTCATTGCCCGCTGAAATTACACAATTATGTCTCTCAAGGGCCATGAAGAATGATGACATGATAAATGACTCTAAAGGAGCTAAGGAGAAAAATAATAATATTGAGGAACTGAAGGTATGAGAGAATATCAGTACTGCATGAAGAATCCATCTGATGAATAACCCTTTGGAGGCTAGGTATGGAAAACAAAGCACATCTTTTGAAATACACCTCTTAGTGTAGCTTAAAATGTTTCTTATCATTGTCGAATCATTCTGTCTTCAATGAAATGCATGGTTGAAAGAACTAAAAGTCATTCCATGTGTGTCCTCCTCATGTCTTGCTCCCTTTCACTTGTTTATTACATAACTTAGAAGATGAAGAGTATTACCATTTGTTTATTTAAGCTATAGAGGTTGTGACCAACATGATCTTATGACTAACCAGGCATGATGCAAGGAATCCTAAGTGGGATGAAATATGTTTGATGATATGTATATAGTCAATACAGTCCTTTGCATTAATCCTTACTTTGTATCTTACATGTACCCTCACTACTTGTCAGATTTGGCTAGCTACTGCCAACAGTCTCTTAGCTCTTTCCTGACAAAGCAAGGGAAGGAATTTCCTTCAACCTAATTTATTCAAGGTTCTTCATAGAAATTATAGAGCTAAGAGAAGGGGATGTATAAGCTCACTATAAAACTCTTCAAAATACTTTGCATGTTCAAATCTATCCAAATGATTACGCTGCCATTCAACAACATTGTCAATGTTGGAAGACTTAAGAAAGATCACATCTCTAGATATTATAAACTTCTTATTCACTTTATCATAGAGATGGTATTCTTTGGAGGTATGAGTATACAAAGAAGATACATTTGTGACTCCTTGCACTAAGTTTTTTTATCTGCTCCTTAGGTATGAAGGCATAACAAGAGGAACCAAAAACTCTGAGATGCCTCACTGAAGGAATGTGGCCATACCACATTTCATAGGGAGCCTTGTTTCTGATAGCATGAGATGGACACCTATTATTTATATACACAACACATATAACCACATCAGCCCAAAACCTTATGAACTTAACATGTGACCTATGCCAAATTCATAGTGAAATTAATACATTCTAGTGAACTATGTGTTGAAAAACGCAGCAAGAAATTCTCAATTTCTTTTTTCCTTGATTAAATTGAAAAAATTCAAATTTCCACATCAACAGACAACTTGAATGATGTTAACTTGTGTGACATGGCTTGTGTCACATAGTTTACTCAGTAAATTCAAGTTGGAGGAGTTAGAGTTCAATTCTCCATATGTGATTGCTAGTTTGTAACAATAAAGGTCAATTATCTCATGTTGTTTTTAGTTAAACTAGTTCTAACTTTTGGAGGAACTAGTGGAAGGTCATTTAAGTAGTGGGACTACAGTCAAACTCAGTGATCATCTAGTTAACTGATCAATATACCCAAGATAGTTAGGGCATGCAGGGAAGTCGAGTTCCCTAAGGTTGGTGGAGATTCCGAGGAAGTTTTAATTTCTTGTAGCTCACACAGTTGCAAAAACTTACTATAACCATAGTGAAGGAGGTAGCTTGAGTAGGAGCTTCTTGTGAAATTGGAGAGGGAATGATTGTTGGTAGAATTAATAGCCTACCAGCAGTTTGTTTTGCACCACACTTCAATGTTTTGGGCAATGTTTTGAGGGTGGATAATTTTTTTTGATACGTTTTGGTCATGCACGTCCTCACTAACTATCTTGGGAGGTCTGTAATAGTTCCTTGCATGCACGTCCTCACTAACTATCTTGGGAGGTCTGTAATAGTTCCTTGCATGCACGTCCTCACTAAATATGATTTGGGATGTCTGTACTAGTTCCTTGAAAATTCTTGTTTGTCAAGGCTTAACTAATGATCTTAGGTGCTCACAACAGTCCGATAGTTTATGGCACTCCCCAAATCACCATTCTTGGAAGGATCCAACAAAATGACTTGAGAGGAAGATGAGAAGGGCACACTCTTATTGGAACTAACCTAGAACTAGTGGAATTGGTTGGTCCCAATCGTTTTAGTGTTGTACTAGTCTAATTTGGTGGTTCAGATTGGCTAAGGTTGGTCTTGTATTGAACTGGCCTTTAAACACCAAAGTGATTAGTTCTCTACTAAACTGACTGATTCTAAAGAATATAGTGCAACATAGAATGTAGTTGTGCATATTAATCCAAAGTTCTTATGAACTTTACCATGTTCATAAAATGATTGTTGTTCTCAGCCTACCAATTTATGAATTTAACTTTGAGGACCAATAAGATAATTGATGGTCTTATTTGGCCTCTTCCGAAGGTAGACAAACCATATCATTGATATTATTCATACAATATCTTTTTTCCATTCATTTATTTCATTCAGATTTCCAAGATTTGAAACTAATGCTAGCATTAGTTTATAAACATTAAACACTACCTATAACCATGAAAACACTGACCATAACCATGGAAACACCGAAGAGGACCAGATGGTTGTGTGCATGTTGGTGTGGTGTATAAGGAACAAGACACTTGTTAGTCTTCTTATTCTTCTTCTGAGAAAAATCAGCGACTACCTTCAGATTTAGTTGCAACTTCAGACTTCTTAGCAGGGTGCACAAACTTTCCTCTACTTTAGCTTGACAACCCAACTTCAACCATGTATGCTGAGAGAATGTCATATTTTGATTCTTGTAACACTTATCCATTAAGTAGAGCACTTACTGGAACAAAATACCATTATGGGGATATTCCATTCTAGTTCAACAAGTTATATGATGTGGAGCTGTCCAAATAGAGAAAACAAAATCTTTTTCACACTTATCAACTCTCCAGTTTTATTAACCCTTCTATCTTGTCTTCATGCAATCAAGCTTTAAAACAAAGCTAGACCTAATCCACTCCCATAAGGCATCATAGCCTATATGGGAATATCTAAACCCACCCCATTGGAGGTGTCAATCTTGATTTCATGCATCTATTGGACTCAAGACTAGCACGCATATTGATTAGTCCACTGATACATCAAACTTATCCTCACACAAGAAAATTGGAATAGACTAGAGGTCATGCAAATGTTGAAATGAAGGTGTCTTGGATGGTGGATTCCATGCACCAATCCTATCTCATGTTGTTGTTTTTGGTACTTGCTGTATCATTTTAATGAAATGAAACACTAACATTCAAATAATCAAAATAACCATTTGTGATGTCAACCTTGTCAATATTATAACTTCATTTGTACTCTTATCACATGCTTATGTCTTTTCTTCATTGTTGTAATGCAACCAATTTAGTGCTTAGTGACAATTCATCGCCATAACAAAAACCATAGCAACTTTTAACCTTTAAGCCTAATTATTTCCAACACTAGGATAATGTTGTAATTTGCTCTAAAATCATCTATAACAAACCCAACACCTTGAGTGTTATCCAAGCGATGGGGTCAACTTCTTTGGAAAAACACAAAGGGAGAGAGAGATATTATCACTTTAAAATTTAACGTCCTTACAATAATGGCTATGGGTATCACTTGAGATGGACCCAACACCTTGAGTGTTATTGAAGCGATACGGTCAACTTATCTCAAAACACACAAAAAGAGAGAGATATTATCACTTTAAAAGTTAACTTCCATACAATAATGGCTACAGGTATCACTTGAAGTGTCATTTATGTAGTGATGTAGGGTATAGTGTCACATAGACCAACTGATGTAGGATAGGGTTGAAAGGCTAGGTAAACTCAAGGGTTGGGCGCCAAGACTAGTGGATTGGTTCTTGGTGGCCTTGTAGCACTTGAGGGAGGTGTGTAAAGAGTTGGTTAGTCAGTTCCACTTCCTTAATTGCACTTAGAGAGTTTAATCATATTATAGTAACTCTTCATCACATGTTTACCCCGGTGGACCAACTATCACAGGTAAATGTGGGAGGATGGTGTTACATAATATAAATCCTTTATTCAAGTAGAAGCTTGTGTATTTATTTGTCTTATGTTTGCATGCTTATAATTTCCTCTAACTAATAAGAACTTATCTCCACTTCGTCATGTAAGAAAATTGTGTCCTAATTTGTGCAATGACCCACTCAATCATGCTAGACATAGGGTCATGACTTGTCTTACGGATGCTTGTTTACAAAGGGAGACCCCTCTCGACTCCTTTAATGCAATTTCTACTCACAAGTCTATGAAATATATTGGATGACTATATGGATGACTATCAAATTATCACAATAGATTAACTTGATTGTGTGGATATTTGTCTTCCACACTATGTTATTTGTCTTTACTAGACATATTATTTATATGCAAGATGGATATTTTATTTCCCCATGGTATGTTGGTTTCTCTTGGATGTACTTTCAATGGTAGTTTTGGTGCCATTGACAAAAAGTGTGGTCCTTGGTGCTCCTCCAATTGACCAACGTACTTCACTGGTTCCTTCTTTCAGACTTCAGCCAAAAGACCCCATTACCAGGTTGTCAAACGATGTTGGTATTGGTACTATATAGTTCACTAAAATAACCTTTATTGCTACTATATCATTGCAATTTTTTTACTCTTGGCTAATTCAATTTCTTTATTTCCTCTTGCCCCAACTTAGATACATATGTGTCACGTTTTCTTGTGAGATTTCAGTTATGAGATGAAGTAATAAACATACATATTTGTGAACACTAGGAAATCTACTGCATTTTGAAACTTTTTAGGTTGCAATTGTGATCAAACAATGTTATGTCCAAAATTTATTTAATTTTCCCAAGATATCATATGCATGATTTAAAAGTAAAGACATATAGATAAACTTACTATGATATTTTAATATACTGTCAAATGTTTTGTGATGGTCTATCTCTAGGGACGATGAATAGTTTTAATGTTAAACATGCAACTTCAGTAGTGGTTGAAGTTCTTTTATATTTTTTTGCATTTGAATTTAATTGGTGGCAAGGAAGGACATGGATTGCAAAGGCTTCCTTTTGAATGTGTGATCTGGATTTAATTGGATGTGATCCAATGGAGAGGAATTTGTTTTTTGTTGATCTATGTGATTTGATCTATTTTAATGGGAAATAGAATGGGTTGGGTGTCATTTATTGAAGTTATTGAGTTGTGTGTCATTTATTGAACACAGTCGGTTTAAATGTTATTGGGTTGGGTGTCATTTATTGAACACAATGAGTTTAAATGTTGAACATCATAGGAATTACAATTGACATAAATTCACTTTTATTATGTGTAGGTATGGACATTTATTTGGGATACATAGCTTCAATTCTCATGAGTGGGGGTTGACGTGACTGCTACTTTGTACTTCTAGAATAGACCATTTTGGAAGGATTTATGGTTTGATCTATTTTCTAGTTTCGTCAATATGATTTGTACTCTTATGTATCAAGATACTATTTATGAATAGTTGTTGGTCCAGTGAATGTTTGGGAAAATTTTGGACATAAATTAAAACATATTTGCACTTAATATTATTTACTTTTGTTTAAATATTGGTGGCACAAGTCTCAGCTTGTGGTTTGGTGGGACTAGTACTATATCAATTACTAGGCCCTGCACAACATTAGACATCTCTCCCCTAGATGTGGGATACAAGAGAGTTTTTCATGTGAAAAGAAAATCACTATGCTAGCCTACCGAATACCCATGTTGATTTGTCACATTGTTGATCATGTGGATGTATGGGCAATGAGTTATTTCAATGTTGAAGATGCAAAGGATGCATATTTTCCACATTATATGTAAATGTAAAAAACATGTATTTAAATGTGTTATATTCAAATGTTAAATTTTCATATATTAGTATCTATCTATCATTTTAATAATGTTTTCCCATTAAAGATTCAGAAAATTCTATTTATACATTTTTTTAAAAGTACAAATTCCTAGCGCCATTGTGAAGTAACTAAAACCAAATGTGTTTCAAATTTTACAATATATTTTTAGGTGTTTCATTTGGTGATGCATTGCTTACCATGACAAGAGACCTCATATTTTTCAGCCAAATCCCTAGTCATCATGATTTTTCACGCAAATCCCTAGCCCATTTTTCCATTGGTATGTAATTATTCCATTTCTCTCTCACTCAAGACTAATTATACTAGCATAGATCCATCTTAACCACAAATCTAAATTGAGAAGAGAAGGATCAAATTTCATATGACTAATTATGCTGGCACAGATCCATCTTAACCAAAAATCTAACCTGAGTAGATAAGGATCAAATTTCATATTGTGTAAACTTATTTGAGAGTGCAAAAAACAACCTAATTCATCTTTTGTTATTGATATATTTTTAAATATATGTCAATATTAATTAATATTAAAATATTTTATTGATAACCTACATTGGATATTTCATTCTATACAACATTAAAATATTTTCTTTTAACAAAATTTTTTCTATATATAGATATATATGAAGTTGATATCACCTATTAAATATCTTGCATATTTTTTTGCACTTCTAATTACTTTACATGAAATTATATTAGGTTATATGGACAATTAATTAAAAAAGCATAACAGTTTTTTCATTTTTATTATAGTCGACATTGTTTTTCTATTTAGGAATGGATATACTTATACATTGCCTTCATATTGCATATTGGACTATAGAATGAGCATATAGACTCAACAATTCTTTTATTTATTAAATATTAAATATTATAAATTTCAAAGAGAAAATTAGATATATAATTTTGAATTTTCCACACAAATATTTTAACTTTTTATCTTTTTGGTTTATTAATTTTTCCCTTTTCATGATAATTATTCTTCTTCTCATGGTTTTTTTTGAAGGTCATAAATAAATAAAAAAAAAAATACTCATAAATAAATATTAATATCATTTTTTTCTTTAACTATGGAGGATCTTTCAATATTCTTTTTTCTCATAATAATAAAGAAATAATATTTTTTAAGTATTATTTTGCTAAGGCGTAAATAGTAATATCATTTTTTTAATTATTATTTTTGCTCATAATAAAAGATAAATAATATTTTCGAAATATTATTTTGCTAAGGCTTACAATTTTTAAAGTATTATTTTCCTCCTATTTAGTTTTTTAAAACATCTTAAATGAATACTAATATCATTTCTTTAATTATTTTTTTGTCATATTTGTTTTTTAAAACATCTTCAATAAATACTAACACTATTTCCTTAAATTTGATTTCAATCATTTGTTTAAGTAAACATGCAATTGGTTTTGCACAAGAAACTCCACCTCAAAAATAACAACTTAACACATGATATAAAACAACATAAATATCGACCATCATCTCAAACCTTGCTATAACATCCACTTGGCATACCACAAGAAAAAAATCATTAAACAAAATTAACACAGCATTACATATTCCAATATTCCATAACCACTACCACACATTAATAACTATTATATCAAGTACTTAGATTTGATTAACTGATGTGAATTTTTCCCTAAGGTCTTGGTCCTAGTGATATTGAATGCATAGCCTTGAACTTGACAATTTGTAACTTTGTGTTTGGAACTTGGATTATTTTTTCGTGTTAGTGATCTGTGTTTTGCCAACCCAACCTGGATCTGAGTCATTTACATAATATTATGCATGGGTGTACCATTACCCGTTCTGAGTTTTGCTGGAACCGAGGTGACCTACAACCCTTCCACCTGGTCACAATCTTTGCTTTTTATTTCCATACCCTTAATCACACAGGTTGGGTGCATGGGAGGGGATTTAAGGTAACCAACTACCCCATTCCCCACTACAGTCAGTCATTTGCACTCCATCTGTTCGAAGGAGGAGGTTCCACTGTCGAGGGTTTGGTTTCCTAGTTTTTACACAGAAATTTATGCAATTCGTCACTTAGGTATATTTCTTTGGCCTTGCTATCTCCTTTACATTGAGTTGAATGGAATAGGTACACTATTTTTACAAGAAATTTAGTAGCATGGGTTCCAGTTTGGTTACATCAATAACCTAATTCCTTATGATATGTTCTTCCTAGATTTGAGTTTGGGCTAAGCTCAGTTGGAATGATGGAACCTGAAAAGTGCTTCCTTTGCTATGGCAACATAACCGACTCCCCTCAGTAAATCCCTTATACTTTTCTACTTTCGTCCATGATTTCACACATATACTTCCTTTAACTATTCCTTACTCATTTTACTGTCATTCCTTTGAATTGCAGGTTCTCTTGGACTGAGTTCGGTGGGACTGGGAGGAGGCAAGGTTTGATGCTATTATTTCAGCTCTCGGGTATTTCCTATTCTTATCTATTTAGCCACACTCTATTGTTTGTAATGCCAAATGTTGTTAAATTTGGTAGGCTACATATGAGGGTTTCATCTTGCCCTTACGATTTTATTTTTATTTTCCTCCTTTGTTCTTCTGCCTGAGTATAAGGTATCCCTTAATATCTATGGCTGGTATTATTAATGTATACTATAAGTTGATCAAATCTTTCTAGAGAAATTTTCTCCCTGAATTTGTTGCATGGCACATTTTGGCTTGTTTTGACAATTTTATCTACAATCATAAAGATGTGGATTTTAGCAAATGTAAGCGTTCTGTTAAGTTTTCTGGTACTAAGGCTAAAAGTGTGCATTACTTCAATTTTTGTTGTAATTCTTTTTTGTTTCAATCCAAGTTTTATATATATTTTGTATAATTGGTTCTATTTTTGTTTGTTTGTGTGAATTACAAGTTTCTTTGCTCAAGAACCCATGTATATAGAATTACCAGGTCAATTGTATATTCTTTTTTTCACTTAAAGGATACAAGGAGGGTAAGTTTATGTTTTGATAATCATTATTTTCTGTTTGAAATTAATTGATCATAAATAAATAAACCACATAAAAATCTGTGTTTTCTATTCTCAAGTTAATCATTTCGAAGGCTTCAACGCATCTTCATTTTGGCTTTAACAATTAGTAGTTTCCTTTTTCCATCCTTCCATCGTAAATAAGTTATTCATCTATGTTTATTTTCCCGTGACTCTGGACTATTCCTTCGACTATCAGTAACTGCCAGAGATTGATGACTAATTTGGTGTAAATTACCCACAGGTAACTTTTTTCTGGTCATCCAATGCACTTTGTGAGTTTATGGTACTATAGAGGCTTACTTACAGGGAGTCTACCAACTTCGTTGTTTCAACAAAACTTTTGGACCTTTGTTGTTTATAGTCTCCCATAAACCCCTTTCCTTAGGTACTCGGTGCCACTACAAATGATTCCTAGGTATGATATTTTGTTGACTAAGTGAATTTAAAATACAATCAATCATAGAGAAACATTTATTTTCAAGAAAAGAACACAAAATAACATTTCAGCCAGTTAAACTTCTCGAAAATTTAACTAGATTCTCGTTCTTTGACAAATTGAGCTTGTGTCCTGTTGAATTTTGTAGCAAAGAATCATTGAGCTTGTGTCCTGTTGAATTTTGTAGCAAAGAATCATTTTTAAGAACTCGTGATGAAATTGTTGTTTCCTATAAAGCAGAGCTCATGGCGTATAGGCTGATGCATTGTCTAAGCTCCTCTGCATCACTTTGACTAACAATGGCAACAACTAGAACTTTTTCTTGTGTGGTTCTAAATCCCATTCTAGAAAAGGGTTTTGTAGGCTGTGAGTAGTTGTAGTTTGTTTGAACTATATTATTATCTTCTTTAATTAATATGCAGATATTATTCTGATCTGCTCTGAACTTATTGTTATCTCTAGTACCTATGTTGGTATGATATTTTCATCTGTGGCTTTAGTAGTTTGTGATATACGATTATTGTTTTCTTACATCTAAATATAATACACATATTTTAGGCTTCATGGATACATGGTAATGCGCTGGTTGCTTTCTTCCACAAGTCATTTATCTTGTAACCAATCTATTTATCTTGTAACCAATCTTTCTAATTCTTTTTGTTTTTCGTTTTCAGTTTTGAAAAGGGATTGTTGGGATTGTTTATGTTCATAGAATGTCTATTTTTGGTTAAAGAATATTAGTTGGTTGTGTACTTGTTAGGTATGGCCCGTTTAGATCTTGGACTCAATATATTTTGGCTAGAACTAGTGTTCGTTGGCAAAGAATGTGGTGGAAGTATGCTATAAATGCAGTCCTTACTGATGTGCTCTCTGCGTCACACTTCTTGGATTTACTTTGGATCATGCCTGCATGCATCAACAAACTCGTCTTTTGTTCTACTTATGGAATTTGTTTGTTTGAAACCCAATGGTGTTGGTGGCTTATTTTGATTTCTAGAATCACAAAGGCTAAAATTATCAGAAAGAATAAGCACACTGTATTGGCCATAAGGTTGCAAAATTTTAACATACTTATTTAGTGATACGTGGTGAATTACAACTCATAGACACACTTATCATAATCTTATTGTCAGGTTATTCCAGATTTTGCATGTCTAGCTTTTAAATGATAATCCTGTTTATTTTATTCCATTCTTTCATGTGTCCGTTGTTATATTTCTCCCTTATTTAATACCATTTCCAAGGAAATTGTTAAGTTTCCCTTGTTATTTGAATTCTGGAGCACTAAGAATGACTATGTAGACCGTTCTAATTTTACTTGCTTATCAAATTCTTTGCTTGTAGCATTGAGTTTGACAATGGGTTGTGGAATGCATGAAGAAAATACATTAAACTATATAGACTGAAGTTGGAGTGTCTGCAACAGGATCAGGTCAGTTGAAATGCAGGTTATATTGAGAATATATATATTTCTAAATTCTAAATTATTTTTTTGTAATTTTAAGCTTTAAAAGGATGTTCGTGACTATCTAATGAGTTTGATTGTCTTGATAAAATCCAAACCAATTGTAAGTAATTATGTAGTATCTCATTTCAAACCTCTTTCATGTGTGTGGTGAAAAATGGCATGGCTTTCTACTGAAACTCTAGTGTAATCATAGTGACCAATTTAGTAAAACGAATGTGTCTACATGTTTTGATGAGGGATATTATTTTTTTTAAGCTATGAGAGTTGCAATTTTTTTTTTTAAAATTTATATTTGTTATTATTATTTATTTAAAATACCATCAATCAAGAAAAAAACAAAGAATAACATTTCAGCTAGTTAAACTTAATTTAACTAGATTTTCAATCTTTTGAAAAGTTTGTTGTTCTAAAAATTATATCAAGTACATAGACATAATAAATTTCCTCAAGAAATATTTAATCTATCAAATACATAGACATAGAAAATTTCCTCTAGAAATATTTAATCTATCTTCATCTGAGAAAATATTCGCATATATTTTATCTGTTGTTATTTTTTGTTATCTATTGTTATCATGACCACAAATTTATAAAAGGGACCACTCTAACCTTCCAACAAGAAACTGCCTATTACACCAGTCTTCTCCACCATGCTCCTTAGTTCTAGAGTAGTCACAGAGTGAACAATTTTTCACAATAATTCAATGGCTTGAGGACTCTTGGTCCAACCCAGAATTATTCACAAAATCTCTCTGCATTTTTCTTTATAGGTTTCCACTGGTCTCTGCAGCTCAAGAAATCTTTTTCCTTCCCCCCTTTTGACAGCGTCCTATCTTTTTTTTCTTTTCCAAAAGAAAGAAGTAGGTATAATTTCCTTAACTGTCAACTTTCAAGTTAGGGACTACACTAAATTCCAAAAACAGTTAAGTTAATTATTTTTTACTTAGTTGATTTACAAATTCTACCACCCTCATTGTAGTATCAATATCCATCACTAGTTTTAAAATTCATAACAAATATAAATATAAATAGATTTTGGTTTAGTTAATACATAACAAATATAAATATAAAATATATTTCGGTTTAGTTTACTAACTTTTTTTATATAGTTGATTAATTTATTAGGCCTTAGACGCTGAGGAAACTAGTTTTAAACTTCATAACAAATATAAATATAAAATATATTTTGGTTTAGTTTAGTTAAATTTTTTTTATAGTTGATTAATTTATTAAGCTTGTAATATTTTTTTGTTGTTTTTTTATGCATATTTGTTTTTAGATTTTTCTTGCATATTTGATTGGTTAAGTTGTTTAGACTTTTTTAGAAATTTATTAAAATCACATGCTTGAGTTGAAAATTCTCTAAAATTCAAGTGCTCTGGAAATTTAGAAGATTTTCTAAAATATAAATCCATATATATAATTAAAAACTAATTTTACATAATAAAAATAAAAAGAAACTAATCAACCCAAAAGTCGAGAGACAACCATTCATTAGATTCAAGTTATATTACTTAAATTTTAACATGTTACATTAAATTCCATGCTATTTAATTAATAGTTTTAATAGTTTTGCTGTCTTAATAGGGTTTGATTTTAATATTATTAAAAGATTAGTTATTTCCCATTTACAATTAAAAAAAATAATCAAATCATTTGTATGAAAAATTTCATAGAAATTATGTAAAAATGGTTTATTACAGCACAAATATTCTCCAGTGCACATAGACACACTTTGATATATATATATATATATATATAAACAAAAGACAATTTCGATTTTAACTTCTAGCCCCCTCCTACTCACCAAGTCTTTTCCCAACCAGAGCCAAAAAATTGTAATCTGTGGTGAAATTAATTAAATGTTATTTCAAAAATTTGTAATCTCTACTGAATTAATAAAATTTTGTTTCAAAAATTTGTAATCTCTGCTGGAAATAATAAAGATGTTTCACAATCTTTGATTGTTTCCTCTGTTTCAAGCTATACACAATAAGTGAGAAGTGATAAGAAGCTAGTAGAAGTGATTGTTGAATCTATTGCAGAGCTTTGTATTTCCAATGAATCATTACCACATTGAAGCCAAGGGGGAGTGTGGAGATGCTTAATCCCTTTCGCTTGGTTTTCTTTTTCTTTCCTTTAAGCATTTTTTATCTTGCTTGCCTACATGCTACATAGTAAAAGTTTGCAGTAGAAATATGGAATTTTGAAGGAATTTTTCTGAGTCTTTTTAGTGAGGATGTTAAATAAGAGAAATGAACACAGATTCGTAAATTCTACATAGTAAAAGTATACAGTAGAAATATCGAATTTTGAAGCTTTGACAGGTTTGACATAGAAGGAGAGCCATCTCAATTGGCCGGAATTGATATTTTTGTCAGTACAGTGGACCCTCTAAAGGAGCCTCCTCTTGTCACAATGAATATTGTTCTGTCTATCCTTGTCGTGGATTATGTTGTCTATAAAGTTTCAAGCTATGTTTCTGATCATGTAGCAGCAACGTTAACTTTTGAAACCCTTTCAGAAACTTCAAAATTCACAACGAAGTGGGTGCCATTTTACAAAAAATACAGTATCAAGCCGAGGGCTCCAAAATTCTACTTTGCCCAGAAGATTGATTATTTGAAGGATAAAGCACAACCTTCTCCAGTGCAACATAGAATCCCTTTGTATATATATATATATAATATATATATATTATATATATTAGTATTATATATATATATATATATATAAACAAAAAGACAATTTTGATTTTAACTTCTAGCCCCTTCCTACTCACCATGCCTTCTCCCAACCAAAGCCAAAAAATTGTAGTCTGTGGTGAAATTAATAAAATGTTGTTTCAAAAATTTGTAATCTCTGCTGAAATTAATAGAGATGTTTCACAATTTTTGATTATTTCCTCTGTTTCGAGCTATACACATTAAGTGAGAAGTAATAAGAAGCTAGTAGAAGTGATTGTTGAATCTGCTGCCAAGTTGTGTCTTTGCAATGAATCATTACCATATTGAAGCCAAGAGGGCGTGTGGAGCTGCTCAATCCCTTTCCCTTGGTTTTATTTTTCTTTCCTACAAGAATTTTTTATCTTGCTTGCCTACATACTACATATTAAAAGTCTCTAGTAGAAATATAGAATTCTGAAGGAATTTTTCTAAGTCTTTTTAGTGAGGATGTTAAACAAAAGAAATGAACACAGATTCATAAATTCTGCATAGTAAAACTATACAGTAGAAATATGGAATTTTGAAGCTTTGACTGGTTTGGTAGAGAAGGAGAGCCATCTCAGTTGACTAGTGTTGATATTTTTGTCAGTACAGTGGACCCTCTAAAGGAGCCTCCTCTTGTCACAACAAATATTGTTTTGTCTATCCTTATCATAGATTATCCCATCGATAAAGTTTCAAGCTATGTTTCTAATGATGGAGTAGCAATGTTGACTTTTGAAACCCTTTCAGAAACTTCAGAATTTGCAAGGAAGTGGGTGCAATTTTACAAAAGATACAGTATCGAGCTCAAGGCTCTAGAATTCTTAATTATTTGAAGGATAAAGTACAACCTTCCTTTGTTAAAGAGTGGAGAGCAATGAAGGAAAGTCACATTAAAGTTTCCAAATGTAAGAGCTACTTATGTTGGTTTATTGGTTTTTCTTGCCCTTGACATCTTCCATCTTTGTGCCAATACCAGAGGGAATATGAAGAGTACAAGATCCAGATTAATGCTCTTGTGGCCAAAGCACAAAAAGTGATAGAAGAGGGATGGACCATGCAAGATGGAACTCCATGGCTAGGCAACAACACTGGAGACCATAGTGGGATGATCCCATTATGAGATACTCATATTTTACCCCAGAGTCTTATCTTTGTTTTGTAGTCTATATGCAGTATCGTAATTTTAAGTCCCTTTCGTTAACATGCTTATAAATATGTTGCGAGTAATGGAAATTAGTACTACTGAATTTTTCACTTTCATCTTCGGGTATTTCTACGTCACAGTGGGGGAGTTGACAATGATGGTAATGAATTGCCATGGTTAGTTTATGTACCCCATGAAAAGAGGCCTGGTTTCCAACACCACAAGAAAGTCGGTGCAACTAATGCATTGGTATATACCTAGCTTTGTACACATCTCTCTTTTTCTTCTGATTTCCTCATATCAAATTCATTAATTATTATGCTAATGCTAATGATTGTTATCTATTGCTCCACTTAGGACTGAGTGTCTGTTGTCATCACAAATGGCCTCTTTCTATTGAACCTTCATTATATAAACAACAACAAAGATATTTGTTAGGCAATGTGTTTTCTAATGGATTGAGTTCTTGGGAAGAAAACTTGTTGTGTACAGTTTCCTTCAAGATTTGATGGCATTGATCGACATGATCAATTGTAACACTGTGTTCTTTGATGTAAGAAATATGAACACCCAAAATGTTTTCTTATATGCAATTATGCAATTTTCATATAATTTCAACTTGGCATATTAATTATCAAATCTTTGTAGATCAACTTGAGACATTTCGATGGTATCCAAGGGCCTGTTTATGTGGGTACAGGGTGTTGTTTTAATAGACAATCGCTCTATGGTTATGATCCAGTTCTCATTGAGAAGGATATTGAACCAACATGCTTCCTGAGATGTTTCTCGGGATCTAGAAAGAAGAGCAGAAAATCAAACAAAAGGTATGATGATGATAAGAAGAGAACCAAGGGAACTAAATCTACTATACCTGTATTTAGTTTGGAAGACATAGAAGAGGTTGTTGAAGGTGAGTCCAAGTCCAAACCAGTGATTTGTATTTTTTGACAACTCGTTTAGCCTTAAACGTTGTTTTCCCTCACCCTTCTTTTATATTGCATACTGCAAGATTTGACGATGAGAAATCATTTCTCATGTCCCAAAGGAGCTTAGAGAAAATATTTTGTCAATCTACCCTCATGGAAAATGGTGGTCTTCCACAATCTACTAATGTTGCTTCTTTATTGAAAGAAGTCATTGATGTTATCTGTTGTGGATATGAAGACAATTCATAATGGGGAAAAGAGGTATGAATAGAAGTGGATCTGCATCTATTTGATGATGCTGTTGATTTTTTTTTTAGTTCACCGAATTAGTTTTTTCTATAATAAAGTTGTATAAACATTTTTCATGAATGTGCATAAATTCTCTTCAAAATAAGAAAAATTTTATTTAGGAAACCAAGCACCAGGAAACTGTTGTTGAAGCAAATATCTAATGTGAATGGGTTCTCATATTTTATGCAGAGTGGGTGGATTTATGGTTCTGTCACAGAAGATATTTTGATTGGGTTTAAAATGCATGCTCAAGGCTAGATTTCAATATACTACATGCATGCACGTCCTGCATTAAAGGGAATTGCACCAATCAATCTTTCAGATCATTCGAATTAAGAGCTCCAATGGGCCCTTGGTTCTGTTGAAATTTTATTGAGCAGGAATTGTCCAATTTGGTATGGCTACACTAATTGCAGATGCTAGCATACATCAATACCATAGTCTATCCTCTCACATCCCTCCCACTGGTTACATATTGTACCTTTCAAGCTGTTTGTCTTCTTACAGGGAAGTTTATCATTCATGAGGTAAGATTGTCAACCCTTACTGACCTTAATCTTGTCAGGATTTACTCACCTCTAATGCAACCTGTCGTTTAGATTTTTTTTCGATTTTTTTCTCATACAATT
Source organism: Pinus taeda (assembly GCA_000404065.3). Taxonomy (NCBI): domain Eukaryota; kingdom Viridiplantae; phylum Streptophyta; class Pinopsida; order Pinales; family Pinaceae; genus Pinus; species Pinus taeda. Next base: position 150,294 of record APFE030861033.1, read on the forward strand.
CTTCACATTTTTCCCTTGATTTTTTATATTTTTTTTGATATGCAGATTAGCAACTTTGCAAGTGTGTTCATCATATTTTATTTCCTTTTTTTACAACTGCTCTTCTTGAGCTACGCTAGAGTACATTTGGCATCGTTGAATGGTGGAGGAATGATCAATTTTGGGTTATTGAAGGTGTATCAGCACGTTTATTTTCCGTCTTTCAAGAGTTACTGGAAGTTCTAGCAGGGATTGACCCAGAATTTACTATCACATCAAAGTATTCAGATGAAGATGGTGAATTTCCTGGTGAGCGGTCTTCTCATCCCTCCAACTACTTTTCTTGTGGTAAATCTTGTTGGTGTAGTAGCAGGTGTTTCCCAAGTGGTTATCAATCTTAGGGTCCATTGTTTGGAAAAAAAAAATTCTCTCTGTGGGTGATTGTTCATCTTTATCCATTCCTCAAGGGATTAATGGGTCACCAGAACCGGAAACCAACAATAGTTATTGTTTTTTCAATTCTTCTTGCATCTATATTCTCCCTGCTTTTTGTGAGGATAGATCCTTTCACATCAAACACATGATCATCATCAAACACACAACAATGTGGTGTAAATTGCTAAAACCCCTGTTAGTGTTTATTAGCAACAAATGAGGAACTAAAAACACATCTAAGGGCCAAGAAGATCTCAAATTAGTTTGTATCATCTGTAGATAATAATATTTGAGAGGGAGGGGATTTAAGCATATTGTTTTCTGGCTAGTTCCGGCATAGGGTCTAAACCTTGTACTTTGTCTTTGATTGATAGTTAAGATTGTACGGTGTTGTTGGTTCTCTGTTTCAACCAAGATAACTGAGGTTTACTTGGATTCATCTTTGTTCTAGAACTGATCTGATGCCATAGAATAGTGGGCAATGGATTATATGGTTTGATATTGAGGAATGTATTTTTCAAATATTTATTCATTTTTAAGTGGCATTCTTGTCATGGAAAAAAGTATGGCACATCTTAATGGAATCTCATATTTTTTTAAATTTGAAGTGGTCTATATCAAATAATTGTGTCATGTAGGAGCACTGGTAGTTATTAAGATTTTAGGCATATAAGTGCCTATGAAAATGGTAAATGTATGCTATTTGTTCGTTTCATAAAATACAATTATAAGTGCCTAGGAAAATATTAAATAGACATTGTTTATTTGTTTCATAAATTACAATTATAACTATGTTCAAAAATCATTGACCCGATCTTTGATGAATCCATTGCATCCAAAATGTTAGTTCTAAAATGCGTTAAATAACATGCATATTTTGACCTAACCCTGAATCATCTAAATTTGAGATTTTTTTTAGAAGTCTTTTTTCTATGTTTCCATTTAAATTTTAGTGAATGGCAGTTTTAATGTTGTTAAACTTTTCTATAACAGAACTTGCTTAGCATGCAATTCATCGTCTTTCTTTTGATACATTTAGTTGTCTGGTAATACTTCTCTGATTGTATAAAGAGAACATTATTGCTAGATTCCCAAGCTCTTCTTCTCAGACAATGTTGTGAGCTAAAGAGCCAATGTCCCGGTCCCTTGTTGCAAAAGTTCCATTGGAAAGGAATTTTGATTGTTACGAGGTGTCATCTATCACACCAAGAGAAGAATATCTTTTGTGCAATATTTGTAGATTTCCACAATCTACTCGATCAAACATGATTTGTGTTTGCAATTACTACTCGGTAATCTATTTATTCCTTCCTCTATCTTAATTTTACTTTTCTATTTATTACAGTATTGTTACAGTGGATTATAGTGGGTATCTTAAAATTTTCATGTCAACATTATATTGCAGGTAGCAGTTCACCAAGATTACTATGGTATTTTAAGGAATTGTTTTGGAGGATGGTATTATCAGCCATGTGAAGCTTTAAACTAGCAATACCAACTCCAAGGCATCAGGCGTCCAAATGTAGGTAGCCATGGTATGCCAGGTTGTGGTACGAACTATGCTATAAGTGGTGGTTTGAATGGTTATTTTAAGAGGACTACTGATGGCTAGTGAGTTCATGTATTTATCACTGAGGTAAAAATCACTGATTGAATGGTGTTCACTTCAATCAAATACAAGAAGTTAATTATGCAAAATCGTATTGTTGATTTTAGCTTGTGTGTTAATGATTTGTTGAGGAGCAATATATTTTCTCCCTTATGGTATCTTCATTTGCTTTGTGAACCTGCAGTGGATGTTGGAGAATAAATTCAGGAGGGGTCAAATGGAGCTTGTTAAAGGGCTGCTATGTTTAAATTGAGGTGTTGCTTCACTACTAGTGATGCATATAAGTTTGAGCATGCTGAACTATTTTGTTTTACTTGTTTTGTGCATGATGATTTCATTTGGATTCTGTCTAGTGAGATGTTGTTAAACGCTTCTATTATCATCCCCAAAGTCCAACCAGTCTTTCTGAGAAGACACGGGTAATGCAAAATTGAATTTGCTTGGTAGTTCCAACCTTGGTGTTGGCAAGAAATATTGTTATCTAGTTTGATGCCTCACTGTTCTCTTTTATTTCTAGTATCTTCTTACCTAGAGATGGAGGACACAATTACCATTATAGAAGAAAGTTTTTCCTAAATTTTGTTTCTTCTTTCTCTTTGATGAAAAGAGGCTCATCGACAAGCAACAATGGGAACCACCAGAAAGCTCTCAAATATGTAAACTCCATTCTGAAACCGTTTCGTGAGAAGAGTGAAGATAGAAATACTAGCCAAGAAAACCAGCCCTCAAGGAATTGCGTTGCAGAATGAGGAGATATTCTCCTACAATGGGGCCAAAACAAGAGGCCTTGTGGTTATAGAGAAGAATACAAAAGCGTGGTTGAAGAATATTCTATTCAGGCTAAGAAAATTATTTGGATCGATAGATATAATTGGTAATTAAAAGTATTAAAGGAATTAAAAACTTAATTTTATGAATCTAGGTTTAATAAGCAAAGTATTAAAAGAAATAGAGATGTTTAAAAAAAATATAATATTATCATAATTTTGATTTATCTATTATTATTATATTTCTGTTTATAATTCTATGTTTTCCTATTATTATAAATCAGTTCCATCTAGTAAACTGCAAATGCACCTAACTACACTTTATATAATCAATAGAAAAAATAATTTTCTTTTGTGAAGGATGGTGGCTTTATAATTAGTTCCTATAGATAACCCAGTCCATCATGTTGTTTAGTTTGTAGCTTTCTTATACAAATGATTCTGTCTTTTCAAATTTTAGTTTTGCTAGATAAGTTGGTATTATGTTGAGAAAGAAAAGGTGCACCTTGCATTGAAATTCAGTATCTGAGAGCTAATTTTTTCTATATTGTGCTCGAATGAGAAAAATAATGCTTAAACTGTTGGTGATGTTTATAACAGGAAATGTAACATCTCTAGCACTCTACTTATCCCCTATGTAAGTATAGGGCACCCTTTGCTACTAGTGCTATTGCTTCTTTTCTTTGTTTTTTCTTGTCGCATGCTACTTCCTTTTTGAATGTTTACTTTATTTTTGAGTGAAACTCTATGCAGTTTTGATTGATCTAATAGGCCTGATACTAAAATTCTGAATTGTAGATCAACATTCTGGAGAATATACAAGTTCAAGTCCACGAAAGAGTACTCTGGCCTTCCTTATGTGTTCACCCTATTCGATCGCTGTGTTGGGCTGCTCTATGGGAGCCCCTTCGCCAAACCCCATAGTACCATGATCCTCACAATCAACAGTACATGATTTATTCTGGAAACATTTTATCTCACGTCCTTTCTAACTTTCGCTCTGCCAAAGAGGAAGGTATAAATTTTTTTCAGCACACATTCTTTCTTTCCTAAAATTTAAGTCTTTGGAAATTGCAAAAATGTATTATAAATGTAAGTCCCAATTTCCCCTTTAAAGATCATTAATTGGGAACTAAAATTATATGTTTGTATTGTTGGCATTATGATACATGTGTTGTCCTTTATGGCAACTCACTCAGAGGTATGATACAGGTGATGGCAACTTAATCAGATGGAAGATCTAGTGTAGTAGGTCAAAACAAAGGTATACGCGGGTTAGACTTGATGAAAGCGCATATATATGCAGGTTATCTGAGAAAAAGGCGCAGATATGTATACACACAGGTTTACAGAAGGCGCGTACATGGTTTTGGTCTGTGGTATTTGATCCATGGTATTTTGGTATTGGTCCATGGTATTTGGTTCGAAATGACGACCCCAGGTATTGGGTACATGGTATTGTTTCTACATGGTTTTGGACCATGGTATTGAGAGAAGCCTAACCTATATAAGGAGAAGATCATTAGGCAAAAGTTGCGAGAAAGGAATGGATGACTGACGAAGTGAGAAGATCTAGTATTGCTGGTTATCGATTTGTGAAGCTTGGCTAGGGTTGGATATGACAGCGAAGGTATAAGTAATTATCTTTAGATCTGTATGCGGGACGTCTCTGGTAAAAGTGCGTATACACGCGGTTTCGATATAGTCAAGAAGCGTATGAATTATGAGATTTGGTGTTTCAGGTTGCTGTTGATTCTAGTGGTTGTTGCAGAGTTCTGGGCTCTAGTTTTTGTTCTGTGTTTTTGATGACAAGGATTTAGTTATTCAATATTGGGTGATTTAGAGATTTATGATGCAAGTATAAGTTGATGATTGATTGATGTTCATGGATCCAGTCTGAAAATTTATGAAACGTGGTCCCTGAAGAAAAGAAGGTTGTAGCCTTCTGTAGGTCGGCACCTAAGTACTAGTATATCAGCTAGTACAAGAGCAAAGGGGGTTGTAGCTCCCTTCCAGAAGTAGCTAGAAAACGAGAGAGGGTTCTAGCCCACTGCAGGTTGAAGCCTGCTTGTTGGTAAAGGTTTGCACCGGTACATTGTAAAAGAAGTTTCTTATTAAAGGAAGAAAGAGACGAATTGCAGCAGGTGGTTTTCACCCACATTGGGTTTCCACCTTATATCATGGTGTTCCTGTGTGCTTCTTATGTGTGATGATCTGTACTGTTTTACTACACCTGATTACTGTTAATATGATTAATAATGTTCTGATGCATTTACTGAAGATAAGCTAACTGAATCATAAGATTACTGCATGTACGCTAGTTGCATTTAACACAGTCACGTATATATGCGGATATACTGAACTGAAGCAGCGTATATGAATCTGAGTATGAAAAATGAAAGGTATCTGATTTGATAATATTGATTCAGCCCCCCTCCAGTATTATTTCCAACAATTGGTATCATAGCAGGTTCTTTTCAAGAAGCTTGATCGCTTGAAGGAAAAGATCCATCAGAATCGCTAATCCAGAAAGAGAGGCACACATCAGGCCACCAATATTTGACAGGAACAACTTTACCACTGGAAGATAAGAACCACAACATATCTACAATCACTTGGAGCAGAAGTTTGGGGAATCATAGAAGGTGGATACAAATTCCCATCAGCAATTCCTACAGATGCAACAATGAGAAAGCAATATGAGCTCAATGCCAAAGATGTTACTGTCTTATTGGGAAGTTCGACACAATTAGAATGTATGAAGATCATGCATTTCAAATCAGCTAAGGAAATATGGGACAAAATCATTCTAAGCTATGAAGGAGATGAACAGGTAAAAAGAGCAAAGCTTCAAACTCTCAGAATCCGGTATGAAAATCTTAAGATGCATACTAATGAAAGCATAGCTAATTACTTCCTGCGTATGGATGAGATTGTAAATTGTATGAGGAATTTGGGTGAAGAATTTAACGAAGTTGTCTTAGTTGAAAAGGTTTTGAGATCCCTATCTGCTAAATTTGATTCCAAAGTGTCTGTCATAGAAGAAAAGGAGAATCTGCAGAAAATCACCATGTCATAGCTTCATGGAATCTTAACTGCTTTTGAGATGCGAAAAGAGGGACCATCAGAACCCGCATTCGAAGCATCAGGATACATATCAGAGGAAGAAGATGAGGTAAATTTTGTCAAGAATATTGAATGGGGAACTGGACGGTTCGAAGGTAAGCTACCTTTCAAATGCTTTTCAGGTGGTAAAGTTGGTCACTATGCTGCTAGATGCCCTCATAAAAAAGGAAAGATGTCTAAAGAAGGTAACAGAAGCTATTATACCCATGTTAAAAGTAATGACTCATTCAATGGTAGAGATGACATTAGAAGTCTCATGGCATATGAAAAGAAGAATGCAGAAACTGAAGAAGTTACCAAATTAAACAAACAATTGGAGACAGTAACCAGGGTAAGGGAGAAATTGCAGGATATAGTAAAAGATCAGAGCATAACAATTCAGAGACTTGAATCAAAGATCCTCTCTCTAAAGAAGATCTTGAAAAATCAAAGGAGCAGAACAGTGAAGCTCTTGAAGAACAAGAACATGAAGTGATCAAATTAAAGCAACAAGTGGAAGAAGGAAGAAAAGCTGAAAAAGACCTAAGGAAACAATATCTGGAAAAGGAAGAACAACATCAAGTTGAGATAAATATCTTAAAAGGTAAATTAGAAGAAAAGGATAAATTGTTGTGATTTCAAGATAGTAGTAAGATTTTGGATGACATTCTTGGTAGTCAAAGATCCTCTAGTATCAAAACTGGTCTTGGCTTTTATGAATCTGTTGAAGGTGAATCTAGCTCACAAGGTGAGGCAAGAAACTCTAATGAGAAATCTAAATCAATCCCCATTGGAGTCATCATTTTTTATGCGGAATTTACGATTGCAAACAAAGGTATCTTCCCTAGACCTAGTGGCTTGGTCTAGAAAAATAGAAAGAAAAGAATATAAGGTTCTACTTATAGCAATCAGAGCTATGATTGGATCTAACAAGCCCAGAATAGAGAATAGCTTGCGACATATTCAAACTAAGCCTCTTTCTATCCACCAATTTCTCTAAATGGAACTTTATATTCTTTGGTTTTTTTTGTTCTAGACCAAGCCACTAGGTCTAGCGAAGATACTTTCATCTGTAGTCATAAATTCTGCATAACACTCTAGATCTCGATGTCCCACTTGAGCGCATATTTCTATTTTTTTTAGGAGCATCCCCTTATAGACAAGGCGTCTCCATTCTATCTCTCCATGTTTTTATGTGTGATTTCCTCTAACAACAATAAAGAGACTATTTCATTGAATTTTAGGGTAGTTGCATTACTACATATAGAACAACTAGATTTACGATTCATAACAATATGATGCACTTATCCTCATCTAAAATATTAATATCAACATATAAAAATTGACTCACCACAATTTTGAAGGAATTCATATGCCTTGTCACCAAGTCTCCATCCTTCATCCTCATATTACATATGTTTTTCCATAGAAACAATTTGTTCACTAAGGACATTAACTAATGCAAAGCCCCTAACTTGCCCCAAAAATTATTTGTTGTAAATTCCCCTCACACATTGAATAATACTAAATCTAAGAGACACAATCACAGTTTGTTATGTTCCCTCCAATCCAAATTTATCTATTCTTTTATTGACATCCGCATCGGTGCATAAATTGTCTCCACAAAAGCCCAATGATCTCTATCTCCTACCAAGTCTTCAGTTTTTAATTTCCACAACTAAAAAATCTATCCATTGAATTTCTTTATCTCTAATTTTGAAATTTTTTCCATTTCCTTTCACCACAAGAATCACTCTTACAAATCTCCCAGTGTAACAAGATCTACAAAGGCCTAAGCCAAACCCCTTAGTCACAAAGGCATTCCCTTGAAGCCAAAACTACTCTAATACAAAATGTATGTTTAAACCCTATACAATTAATCATTATAAATATATTCCTAATAAAAATGGAAAAGATAAAATGGAAAACACAAAAAATTACATAAATATTTTATCTTGGAAATCCAAAGTCTAGAAAAAAAACAAGCTTATTTTTATGACTACATTTTTGTAGAATAATACAATACACTATATATCTCATGAAATATGTGAACTTAAATCCAATCTAGTTCCATAACCAAAACTACGAAAGCAAGACTACGGGCTTAAAACCACTAAAAATAATTTTAAACATGGTACCCCCTTTGTTTATGGTGCATAGGGGCAATGTAGAGAATATAATACATACCCAATAGCCCTTTGGTCATTCACATGAGATTGAGATTTTCCAAGGAAGATTATCCCAGAAAGGAAAGTGGTCCATTTCTATCAAATCCTTTTTGAAAATTCCTTGCAATTATTATAGTCCACAATATCACAATGTGTTCTAAGCCTGCAACTTACATTTGACAAAACAATTCAAAGGCCTGGTATCAAATACCATTGCTGGCATAATACCTGATCATTGGATCCCCTGATACCACATGTCTTTTGAGGCATTTTTTCAAATACATATCATACATATTTGATACTTCCCATTTGAGAGATACAAGACAAATACAAACTTTTTAGATCACAAGGAAATATAAATATGCAAGCCACACGCCAACTACTTCCATCTGACTAAATAATGGAAGTTCTTCTTTGTAGTTACTACATGTAATAAATTTTCCAATAATGGAATCTATGAGAATATGTTGTGCTCAAGTATTTTTTCAAATACATATGCGATAGTTTTGATATCAATGGAAGACTACGAGAGGGATGCATAGTCGTTGGAATTAGCCACAATAGCTTGTTTTTCCAAGAAATGCATAATCCATAATGCCTATTTGAATCTTCCATCCTTGCTAAAGTGAAGCATTGATATTGTATCAAATGGAGTGCAATGGTTATCCTTTTCATGAAGAATTGTCATTTCCTCCTTTAACGTTCCCTCATTACAAAGTGAGTTAAGATTTCATGATATTGTGAGTGTTTCGTCAAACAATTAGTGTGGAATAGGAGGAGGAATGCTATTCAAGATTTCCACATATAATGATGGTAGAAAAATCCAAATCGTTAAGTCCATCTATGCTAACATTACATTGTCACCATCCAATCTTGATGATGAGTGGAGTTGCAAGAGGAGAAGAAATCACATACTGAGAATTGTGACAGTAAAGAGCGTCATGTTTTACCATCTTTTTTTTGGTTATGGATTTTTCATCGTGTTTCTCTTGCTAATATTGGAATAATATAGAAAACAAGTCTCATCGAAGTTTGCTACAACTTTAAAAACAATTCCAAGTCCTCCTTGCCATGCTCATCTCATACATATCTAACAAATATTGCATTTCACAACACAGTTATTTTTTCCTTAATTCTTTCAAACAATTTGCAGACATATTAGCAAGGTATGCTTCATGCTCTATCCTTGGCCTCTGTACGCCTAGTTTTGAAACCTGGACTCTAATACCACTTCTAACATCCCCCAGCCACGCAACTAGGTCAATGCCACTTCCTTTAACATCGATATCGTGATCATAGATATACATAGGATGATATAATAGTAAAATACATGCCAAAAAAAACATAAATCATGAACATAACAAGTTTCAAGAACTTACATGAGAAAATTGATCAACTAGATGCAAACCATGGATGCATGAGCTAGCTTTAAGGTCGATAACCCCCAAGCTAGAGTCGTGACTCCAATGTGGAAATTACTATTTAAGTTGGGTACATATTCAATACCAACTATGAATAGATCCAAGGTATTAAACTCCCAACAACTTCCAACCGATAGCATCACACCCCCCATTAACCTCATACACAAGAAATGCACCCCTTCTTTGCACTGACATTCCCTTGGGTTGTGCTATTACCTATAGGTTTTCCAAATTGAGATGGCTAGGGTAGTATTAGAGCCTTATGGCTTCCAAGAGTTCATTTTTCCCTCATGGGTATCTAGGTACCATTTATGCCCTCACATCGGAAAGTTTGTCCCTACTCGTAACCATACAACTGAATGGATGAGAAACCCTTTTATAGGTTTGGGTGCCATTTTATTTTTATAAAAATATATTATAATATTATAATATTTTGATACCAATCCACCTTATTTTTCCATTTGTAGATTCTTATCCGCCCATTTTTTTCATCAGGCCTTGGCTTGTAGCTATCATGTTCATTTTTTGTTACTTGCGCGTTTGTACGATATAGGCTCATTGGTACTTTAACACACAAACACTCTAGCCCCACATAATAACCCTCACCTTAAAGAACATCAATACACTCGTTAAGTGGTCTAACACCTTTATACATACAAAAGTATGCAAACCTCAAGATAATCTGACTCACCAGCCTAATTATCATATGCACATATACAAGATCATTCATGGGTCAAACTAGGGATATCACAAGTTTTAACCATGAAGATTCACCCCCACTTTACCCTATAAATAGGGTTCATTACAATACTATGGGCTAATACAATGTCTTACTAAAACCACATTGGCAAAAAACCATACCTCATTTTCATATGACATTTTCACACTTATATGCATGTCTATTTAGAAATAAGCCTTCTAGTATTCTAATTTAATTATTGGGTGGATAGTAGAGATTTAACCTCCATGCAATATGACAAAATATTCTTAGTAGGATTCACAAATAAAGTGTTTAAACTTATCTAAGTTATTCCCCTCTAATTAATTTATCTCAAATTAATTAGTTAAAAAAAAATGTCATATCAACATGTGTCATATTGGGCATGTAGTATTGATAAACCATGATATTTTTCCATGGTAATATAACAAAGGCTAATTACAGATTAAGGATTTCAATAGTAAAGTGAGCCTAAATCTCCATGGTTAAGAATATTTTTACATATTTTGAAAAATTTAATATATTTAAATTTTATCTTAATTTGTTTTATAACTAGTCCATCTTATCTCTAGATCTACCAATAATAAATAGACCAAAATATAGCCAAAAAAAATAAAAAAATTAAAAGCTCCGTTCACCATCTCAAATCTGAAAAACAATTCTTTTCACCATCACAAGATGCTTGACCACATATGCTTGCTTGCGAAATTCCCCACAATTGTCTTCATTTCCATCTCATGTAGATCATTCAACTTGACATAAACCCCAAGAGTCAGACTAACTTCCTCTTATTTTCAATTGACACAATTTTTTCCTTAATTAAATCCATGCCAACTGGATTTTGAGTTTGTTGATGCAGCATTGACTAATCAAGGCCTATGCTCCCACTCAACATTTCTTGGGACTGGGTGGTACTATGTAAACCTAAGTGCACTGCTCGTGGAAAATTAGGCAATTTGGGTGCGATGGTTTGTGAAGTCGTTGCAGGGGTACGGTTTGTCGGGCTGGTGGTTAGGGTTTTCAAAGATTAAATCAGAATAGCGTCAGCTACTAGTGAGATGGTAACAAAGCCACATTTTGCTATTGTGCGCAGCTTAGGATGAGACCTGTAACGACCTACAGTTCTCGGCACACGGGTGGACAATGTGTGCGCGTGGGTAGACTGAACGAACGACGTTTGGTTGAGTTGAACGACTGCGGTTGGATGATATGCAAGGTCTCTCTTAGGCGTGCGATGTATTATGCACATGATAGAAGGGTGGGCGAGCTTGTATATATGGATAGGATCATGAATTAACACATATGGAGGCCAACCTATGATTGTGAGGAGTCGACATACATTTTCGATAAGATTGCAATGGATTATGGGCGTTGGGCGAGTCGGCTGGGTAGCCAGACTTCGCCCCACGTTTGGTATATATGCAAGTGAGTGAATGGCATTTAGAGCATCATCCATCGCTCAACAATCTTCGCTCTAAGGAGTTAAGGCACAGTTCTAGTGTGTAGTTCTAAGGAGGAAGGCAGAGATTATAGATGCGCCCATTCTTGGGCAGGGCTACACGGTGACAGTGCAGTTGTGGGTGAAGGCGTGGGCAGGAGCAACCAGTGGTTGGGTTGGGGCGGGCACGGGTGTGTGGCACCCGATGGATGGTGAGGTGTGCACAGGTGTGGCACCTGTTTTGTGCGAAGGTGCCCGATGGTGAAATGGAGGAGCACCCGGTTTGTGTGACGACTTGGCATGGGTATCTTAGCGACTCGGGTGAGCACCCACCCATCGTGCAAGTGTGCACGATGACTTGGTGAAGTGTTGAGATTGTGGACGGAGGTGTGTCTCGGTTGGAGGCACTCGTGTGTGGCAACTTTGAGGTGCACCCAAGTTGGGCAAACAACACGATCGTGCGACAAGGTGAACGAAGCGTTGGTGAGTCGTGCGGCGACCGTGCAGAGGTACTGACGAGCTAGGCAACTAAGATTTTCCTTGGATTGTAAATTTGTCTAAGTATGAAACTTGGGGTTTCCAAGTATACTTGTAAAGCTTTGTAAACTGTTGTATAATATATTGTTGGGTAGACTCATTGTTCAGGGAGTTTCGCCTCCCTTTATACTGTGCAATTGTGTTCATCATTTATAATTGTTGTTGATAATGAATGTGTATGGGTGTTCATTGGTATAAAGGATAAAGAAATAATACTTGGTTGAGAAACACAAACTGAGTAGGAATAAGTAGTTAGGCGTAGTCCACGAACATCAATATTGGTGAAAAGAAAGTGTTCAATGGTGCTGCACCTCGCCAAGAGCAGTTGAAAGACTACCGTTGGCCTGGGGTCGTGACAGGTGGTATCAGAGTTGATATCCGGGTTGATGAAGAAGTGCTAATCCCACTACACTATCGTGAGGTGGTATCAGAGCTAGGTTGGAGCTGGTGCTAGAGCAGGGTTGGTCATGTCGAAGTGCAGTTGTGGGAACACTTGGATGTTGATGACAAGTACTTGCAGGTGAATGAAGTTGATTTCACATACAAGTGGAACAAGAGCTAGTTGATGGTTGCAGGCACTGTGGAGAAGGCTAAAAGACAAGGATGGTGGGTGAACCTACGACAAGTGAATCTAGCCATGATGCAGGTGAAATCTTCTAGTACAAAGTGTTGGAATAGATGGGTAGATGGAGTTCTAATTGGGTTTCGATGAACGCTGAGAACACGAAGATTCAGGAAAGAAGTTTGGAACTAAGGAGGGAGCTTGAAGAACTCAAAAGCTAATGTGGAAGTACGATGGATGGTGAACTCAAGGAACTTGATGAGGATATCTGATGAAGTGGTCTTGGTCTTCAAGAGCTCTTTGATGAAAGAGCGCGGTTAAGGAAGAGAAGTGCCATGGTGGAAACCGAAATCAAGCAAGTTGAGGAGGAGATAAAGAAGAAGCTTCTTGGTAAGAAGATAGTTGTAATTGAGCAGGAAGAGCTCGACTACATTGACAGGCTGGGAACTCACTACCGAGACAATCTAGAGGATGTTCGGAAGCTTAGTTCTATGAAGGTAGTCAATGGACACTTGGTTGGTGCACTTGAGTAGAATGAGATGGAGGACAAGCTTGAGGGATGTCAAGCTAGACCAGGATCAAGTTGCTTAGAAGAGCAAAGCAAGGAGGTGAAGTACCTTAGGAGGAATGTCAAGTTGGAGCAAAAGCCAATTGACACTTCTGAGGCCAAATTCTTGAAGAAGGTTGCTGATGTGAGACACAAGATAAAGCGGATAGAAGGAGGTGATTCCTTGAAGCTGAGTTTTGTGCAGGTGACCGTGAAGGGCAAGAGATTTGTGGCTTTGGTGGATACCAGAGCTACTCATAGCTTCTTAAGTAGGAAAATAGCAAAGTCTTTCAGGAATAAAGCAAAGATGGAGAGGGAATGGAGTGCTTTCAAAGCAGTCAACTATACCATGAAAGTCGTTATTGGTGTGATGGAAGACACTCAAGTGAGAGTGGGATCGTGGTTTCGAAAGTTGGACTTCAGGATCGTGGACATGGATGATCATTCTATGGTGTTGGGGCAAGATTTCAGGAAGCTTACACAAGCCATACCGATGGTGGACAAGCCCGGTTTTTGCGAAGGTGCCCGATGGTGAAACGAAGGAGCGCCCGGTTTGTGCGACGACTTGGCACGGGTGTCTTGGCGACTCGGGTGAGTGCCCACCTGTCGTGCAAGTGTGCACAGTGAATTGGTGAAGTGTTGAGATTGTGGACAGAGGTGTGTCTCGGTTGGAGGCGCCCGTGTGTGGCGACTTGGAGGCGCGCCCAAGTTGGGCAAACAACACGATCGTGCGACAAGGTGAACGAAGTGTTGGTGAGTCGTGCGACAACCGTGCGGAGGTGTCAACGCGCTAGGCAACCGAGTTTTGCCTTGGATTGTAAATTCGGCTAAGTATGGAACTTGGGGTTTCGAAGTATACTTGTAAAGCTTTGTAAACTATTGTATAATATATTGTTGGGCAAACTCATTGTTCAGGGAGTTGCCCCTCCCTTTATACTGTGTTATTGTGTTCAGCATTTATAATTGCCGTTGATAATGAATGTGTATGGGTGTTCAATTGTATAAAGGATAAAGAAATAATACTTGGTTGAGAAACATAAACTAAGTAGGAATAAGTGGTTAGGCGTAGTCCACGAACATAAGTATTGGTGAAAAGAAAGTGTTCGGTGGTGTCGCACCTCACCAAGAGCAGTTGAAAGACTACCACTGGCCTGGGGGCGTGACAACACCCCTTCCAAAGACTTTTATGATTTGTTCTTCACTGAGACTGTGTGGAAGGGTGTTGTGAGCACAATTGTCCCAATGTGAGACAGTATGATAGAGAAAGGAGTTGGAATGTTATGGCAGGAACAGAACCCTACTGAAAACCCATGCTCACGTTTTTAAATGTTTAAATATTAATTAATTAAATTTAAATATGGTTAGTGAATTATTGCTTTCATTTATATGATGAAATAGATCTTAATTTATAGTTATTATTTATATGTTATATATTTTGATATCAGTATAGATTTATTTAAAGTACGATCTAATAGCAATCAAATTTTTTCGAGCGCAAATTTTTTTAGACTGCCAAAATATAATATGTTATTTTTCATTTGAATGTTAAATAAAATATATATAAGACAAAATAAAAAATTTAACCATAAAAACCATTTTTTTTTTCTATATCTACAAAAGTTGATATGACATAAATTAGTTAGCATAGACCTTCAAATAGTATGGATGGACAAACTTACACATCCCCTCACACAGTTGTAGAATGGACCGACAAATGTACACATCCTCATACATGTCTATTATGATTTTCTTTATTTAAAAATTTATTTGAAAATTACATTATAATAAATCAAATTCTATTATTTTTATTACTTTTAACTTTTTATAATGGACTGAAAAAAGTACACATCCCCTCAAACATGTCTATTATGATTTTATTTTATTTAAAAATTTATTTGAAAATTACATTATAACAAATCAAATTCTATTATTTTTATTACTTTTAACTTTTTATAATTTTAATTGAGCACACATTTAACTCTTTACACCCATGTAGGGACATTACAACATCTCCCCACTACTAGACTACATCTTATTTTTAGCATTTCATTGTTTTTTAATTGAGCTTACATATAAATGTATATAAACAACCATTTACACCACTACAACATGCACAATGTTTTGGTATATTTGAACATCATAATCATGGCATTTTGTAGAATAGGCACATTAATAAAGTGATTGATATACTCTCATTTTCCATTCTTTAATGTGTTTGTGTTAGTTGACGGGTGGTTCTGTGGCCAACATGCTTTGGGAGGAATAGCTAACCATGGTTTATTATGGTTAACTATCGTGAAGTTATAGTTTTTGAGGGTTTAACCTAATTATCTATAGTTCATGAGGGTTGACCATGGTTGGCAATGGTAAACTATGGTTAGGTTATGGTTGTTGAGAGTTGACCATGACTACATATAGTTGATGAGAGTTGACCACACTTAAGGGTTGATCATAGTTCACAATGTGATGATAGTTGACCATAGTTAATAACACTGACAAACATGAACAGAAATTAACCAAAAATAAACTAAAATTAATCATTACTAAACATAATTCGCTATGGTAAACAGAAATTATTATGTTATGGATAATTATCATAACCATAATGGATTATAATTATAATAATTTGACCATAAACTATGTTATGGATAACTATTATAACCATGATTATAATTAAAATAATTTGACCATAATCGAAATTGTTATTTGTATAGGTCAAATTAAATTGTTGATCGACTAAATGATATGAATCATTTGATATATCTGTGGTTGTTCTTGTATGGTCGTGGTTTGTCCATGGCAGTTTGGTATGTTCGTCCGCAGTGCATTAAGCAGCGTGTGGTCAGTCCGTTGCAGGCAGAGCGTATCCGTAGGCTGTAGAAGTTGATGTGCAGAGAAATATATGAAAAAGGAAGATGATGATCGTCGGTTTGTTTGATATCGATCATAGTTTACGTTTATCTTGGTAGCGTATTATTCACATTTGACAGCACGACGTGATTTGAACTGTTGCTCCAATGAGGAACTGCTGCATGGATATGATTGTCGTCTTGGCATGTTTACAGTCGTCAAGAATAAAAGCTTAGCCTTTGAAGAGACCCATAAAAGGGAGCTAGTCGACATGTTGAAGATGCGAGAGAAGTGTAAACAACTGATTGGGATCTTTTTATCAATCGTTTATTCAATTTTTTGCAAGTTGTGATGGAGGAATCTGCCGGTTCCGTCTCAGGTAGATCTACTAGGAGTTAGTGCAGATATGTAGAGATAACCTGATTATTTTGGGAATTATAGTATTGTAACCAAATCTATAGTTTCTACGATAAAATGAATTAATTTTAATAATTAAAAATATTATTTATATATATTTTGAATATATATATGTTTAACTTATATATTGAATCTTTTTATTATTAAAAATAATTATTATTATTTAAATAAATTTATATTTTATGATATAGTTACACTTTTATTTATATGAAAATACAAATTAATACAAAAAGATAAATATCCCTTTTATGGATTCCAATAACTTTTTCTTAAACCCTTTGAAGCAACTACAAAAGATAGGATGAGAATGGTTTCATATTTTACTTATGATGTGCATAAAAAAAAT
Organism: Pinus taeda; assembly: GCA_000404065.3. NCBI lineage: Eukaryota > Viridiplantae > Streptophyta > Pinopsida > Pinales > Pinaceae > Pinus > Pinus taeda. The sequence continues at coordinate 167,193 of APFE030861033.1, forward strand.
ATAACAAGTACCAAATGAAAAAAGTTATTATTGGTAGATGAACATATTGCTTTGCTGCCATAGTTGTGGCTGGATTAAATTTGTTGTGTCCAGCCACGGAATTGCCAAAGTGGCCCCGGCTCCTATAAATACTCCACACTGTGACATTTTCTGTGTGTTTCCCTGCATTTGACAAATCTTTTAAACAGCAAAAGCAAATCGTTTTTCTCTGATTTCTTCACTCATTCATATAACATGCAAGTACCAAACGATTTACCCTTAACAAAACATGAGATATTGAAAGTACAATTTTGAGATAAAAAATTTCCACAAATTTAAACATTCTGGCAAAAATTACAAGATTTCCACCTGAATTCATATGAATCATGGGAATCGTGTGATGAATTGCAAGATATCTATATATATGATATGGAAACATAGGCAAACATAAAGAAATTTTGTGAAAGAATGTCAGAGTTTTGGTGTATGTTACAGTACAACATCCCCTGCGTTATCTTGGGAAAGGGCGGGTGGAATCATGATCATGTACTGTGAGAATAGTAGTTGGCGAGGCTTCTTGTGCGAGAGGAGTGGAGCGCAGTAAAGGAAGAGGAGAAGTTCGGCAGATGGGGCATGTTGCGTGCAACCGAAGCCATTCGTCGATGCAATTCATGTGGAACATGTGAGTGCAATCAGGCATAACCCTCACAACCTCCGACTCCTTGTAATCGCTCAGGCAAATCGAGCAATACTTTTTATCTTCTGCTTCGTCTAATTCATTTCCTTCTGGAGATTTGAAGGATTGGCAAACTTTCTTGGAATATAACATCTTGGGGAGTGAACCTAAGGTCTCGTCCTCGATCCCAATTACAACGCCGTCGTGGTTCAAGCCGGCGGTATGAAGGGCGATGGCGCGCTGGTTAGCCGAGCTTAGTGGATCGAGTAACGGAACAGTGGAGCGATAGCGTAAGAAGAGATACGAAAAAGACAAGATCGTGAGTATTACAATCACAGTTGTCAAGCAGACCACTACGGCAAACACTCTGGCAGTATTTGCAGGATTGGGTGGATTTGAATTTGGGTCCATGTCGATATATACTGATAAATATGGCGTGCCGCAAAGCAGCGAATTGGCGGTTGGCTTCCCTTAATCGTGTAATGAATGATCGAAGGATTTCTGGGGGGAATGTAGTAATATATGATGCATTCTTGATTTGTGGTCCTGATTTTGTGGGTGATGAGAACGATGGATGGTTGTAGAACTTTTCTGACGTGAAGAAACTTCCTAGTTAACGCTACGCGTGACGCACAGTTAAATAAATAAATAGACATCATCGATGATGTTCAATTGCCCTGGACACATTTTTGTGATGCTGCACTCAATAATATCACCAGTATATTAGTAAAATAAATAAATAGACATCATCGATGATGCTAAACGGCCATGGCTAATATTTTATCGAAATATTTTATATTTTGTTATTAAAATATGTCTGAAAATTTGTTATCATATCAAATCCACCGTAGTTTAGGGGATGGAAATATGTCACGCAGCATACCAAAAAAAGGGGCTGACATTTTCTGTGTGTTTCCCTGCATTTGACAAATCTTTCAAACAGCAAAAGCAAATCGTTTTTCTCTGATTTCTTCACTCATTCAGATAACATGCAAGTACCAAACGATTTACCCTTAACAAAACATGAGATATTGAAATTACAATTTTGAGATAAAAAAATTTCCACAAATTTAAGCTTTCTGGCAAAAATTACAAGATTTCCACCTGAATTCATATGAATCATGGGAATCGTGTGATGAATTGCAAGATATCTATATATATGATATGGAAACATAGGCAAGCATAAAGAAATTTTGTGAAAGAACGTCAGCGTTTTGGTGTATGTTACAGTACAACATCCCCTGCGTTATCTTGGGAAAAGGCGGGTGGAATCATGATCATGTACTGTGAGAATAGTAGTTGGAGAGGCTTCTTGTGCGAGAGGAGTGGAGCGCAGTGAAGGAAGAGGAGAAGTTCGGCAGATGGGGCATGTTGCGTGCAAGCTAAGCCATTCGTCGATGCAATTCATGTGGAACATGTGAGTGCAATTAGGCATAACCCTCACAACCTCCGACTCCTTGTAATCGCTCAGACAAATCGAGCAACACTTTTTATCTTCTGCTTCGTCTAATTCATTTCCTTCTGCAGATTTGAAGGATTGGCAAACTTTCTTGGAATATAACATCTTGGGGAGTGAACCCAAGGTCTCGTCCTCGATCCCAATTACAACGCCGTCGTGGTTCAAGCCGGCGGTATGAAGGGCGATGGCGCGCTGGTTAGCCGAGCTTAGTGGATCGAGTAACGGAACAGTGGAGCGATAGCGTAAGAAGAGATACGAAAAAAACAAGATCGTGAGTATTACAATCACAGTTGTCAAGCAGACCACTAAGGCAAACACTCTAGCAGTATTTGCAGGATTGGGTGGATTTGAATTTGGGTCCATGTCGATATATACTGATAAATATGGCGTGCCGCAAAGCAGCGAATTGGCGGTTCGCTTCCCTTAATCATGTAATGAATGATCGAAGGATTTCTGGGGGAATGTAGTAATATATGATGCATGCTTGATCTGTGGTCCTGATTTTGTGGGTGATGAGAACGATGGATGGTTGTAGAACTTTTCTGACGTGAAGAAGCTTCCTACTAGTTAACCCTACGCGTGACGCACAGTTAAATAAATAAATAGATATCATCGATGATGTTCAATTGCCCGGACATATTTTTGTGATGCTGCACTCATTAATATGATCAATATATTAGTTAAATAAATAAATAGACATCATCGCTGATGCTAAACCGCCATGGCTAATATTTTATCGAAATATTTTATATGTTGTTATTAAAATATTGTTGGAATTTAATTCCAGCTGCAAGACAATAATTGTTGATCCGAAATCTGATCTTCATCAGATATTTCAGAATGTTCGATGCCGCAAAGTTTTCTATATCTCCAACTTAATCTCTTGAGAAAGATGCCGCAAAGTTTTCTATATTTCCAACTTAATCTCTTGAGAAAGAGATCACCGCTTGCTGTAATAAATACGCAGATAATCGTAAAAGGATATTTTGATTAGTCTATTGTTTAAACTCAGATATTTATTTTCCTATAAATGTAATGAACAACAGTTCTGTTTTTAAGCAGAAAAAGAACAACAGTTATGTTTTCAAGAGAGAAGGTTAGAAGAACAAGTGTAATTCTCTTCTGTAAACGCACAACAGTGTTGAACCTGCAACTTTCTGAGATAAATAAAATTGGTTTGTGGAACTGAAGTGTTCCTCTTGTATGAGTTAGTTTGCTGTATCAGCTTGTTTATTGTTTATGAATACAGGTTTACTGTTTAGCTTGTTTACAGTTGTTGTTACATCAAGCGTTAAAACACGTTGTTATTACTCTGTAAGTCTAAAAGTGACTTGACGCCAATCGTTTTACGTCGGTGTTACACCAAACGTCAAAACACGTTGTTATTACTCCGTAAGTCTAAAAGTGACTTGACGCCAATCGTTTTACATTGTTGTTACACCAAGCATCAAAACACATTGTTATTACTCTGTAAATCTGAAAGTGACTTGATGCCGATCGTTTTACATTGTTGTTACACCAAGCATCAATCGTCTTATGCTGTAAGTCAAAAAGGTGACTTGACGTCAAAAACACGTTGTCGTTACACCGTAACTCAAAAAGTGACTTGACGTCAAAAATCACGTTGCTGCAACAACAAGATCAGCGTTGCTGCAACACCAAACTGTGTTGCTGCAACACCGATTCTAGTGAGCAATTTTCTATTTTTTCTATGTTAACAGAAACAGAGTGTTGTTCAACGTTGCTGCAACACCATTTCCAGAAAACGAAATTTTCAGTTATTCTGTGCAGAAATAGAGTAAAAACAGAGCATTTTTTTTGTCTGTCTGTTATGGAATTTAGCAGAAAATTTCAACATGGTATCAGAGCAGGTCTAGGCACTCAGTGAGTCAAAAACAGAGTTTGTTTTTCACTGTCGGAGCTGTAAGAAACTTATTGAGCTGATTTTTTCCAGCAGAGAAAGTTTTTGCTTGTTTTTAATTTTACAGTCAGTATCTCTTCTTTACCTATACAGAGTTAAGATGGCAGATGCTAGAACAGGTTTGACAAATTCCCAACTGCCACAGTTTAATGGGAAAAATCACAGTTATTGGTCCATATCAATGAAAGCATTGTTTGCTTCTCAAGGAATATGGGAGCTGGTTGAAACTAGCTATGCTGAACCTGTAGATGCAACAGCATTGGCTGCTTTGACAGTAGCAAAAAGAGACCAGTTGAAGAGTGACAGGAAGAAGGACGCCAAAGCCCTCTTTTTCCTCTTCTAATTAGTACATGAAAGTGTTTTTCCACGGATTGCAGTAGCAACAAAATCCAAAGAAGCATGGGATATTCTCAAAACTGCCTATCAAGGCATGGAGAAGGTGAAGACTGCAAAGTTGCAGATGTTGAGGAGAGACTTTGAAACACTCAGCATGAAGGAATCTGATACAATAGATTCATTCTTCACTCGGGTTATTGGGCTGATAACCCAGATAAGATCTCATGGTGAAGTTTTTGAAGAATGAAGGATCATAGAAAAGATTTTGAGATGTTTACCCTCAAGGTTTGAAGCTGTTGTGGTAGCAATAGAAGAAACAAAAGATCTCTCATAGTTCACGGTAGATGAACTGAGTGCTTCTCTTACGTCTCATGAATACAGACTGAGTAGAGGAACATATTCATCTTTTGAGCAAGCATTCAAGACTCAGATGTCTTTCAGCCAAAGAAAAGGTCGAGGCAGAGTAAATAACAGAGGTCATGGAAGAAGCCAAAACAGAGGCATATATTATCCTGCAAGCACAAGCGGAAGGAGTTGCAATCAGAACCAAGATGAAGGTTCAAGCAAACAGCAAGCTCATGGACAAAGGTATGACAAATTGCAAGTTCAATGTCATTATTGTAAAAAATATGGGCACTATGCCAATGAATGTAGGAAAAAACAAAATGACATGAATAGTAGGCAGAATGCTAATTTTGTAAATGAAAAAAATAAGAATCCAAAGAATGTGTTGTTAACATGTAACATTGCACAAGACAAACAAGAAGATGTTTGGTTCTTAGACTGAGGTTGTAGTAATCACATGACTGGCAATATTGAAATGTTTGCCAATTTGGATGAAGATGTGAAATCTGAGGTAACAACAGGAACTGATAGTAAAATATTTGTCAAGGGTAAGGCCAGAGTAAGTATCCGAGCAAGAAATGGAGAACAGATGATTGTGCAAGAGGTATACTATGTACCTGGTCTGAAATGTAATCTTTTGAGCATTGGACAGCTCATTAATAAAGGTTACAACGTGTTCTTCAAAGCTGATACATGTACAATCAGAGACATACCTCCAAGTAAGAAGATCATTGCACAGGTGCAGATGACCAGCAATACAATGTTTCCTCTCAAACTCAGGGCAGATTTGAGGGAAGGGAGAACTATTGCAGCGGTAACACAAGAAGTCTTTCAGGAACAAGTGAAATATGAGAATTGGTTGTGGCACTTGAGATTTGGACATCTCAATTTCGGAGGCCTAAATCTGTTGCACAGAAAGGGAATGGTAAAAGGATTTCCATTAATTGAAAAACTGGACAACCTTTGTGAAGGCTACATCTTGGGCAAGCAACACAAAGAAAGATTTCCAGCAGGAAAGAGTATAAGGGCAAAAACACCCTTGGAAATTGTTCACTCTTATGTGTGTGGACCGATGCAAATACCATCATTTGCCAGAAATAGATATGTTTTAACTTTCATTGATGATTACACCAGAAAGACATGGGTGTATATGCTGAAACAGAAGAGTGAAGTGTTTGAGAAATTCCGCCACTTCAAAACTCTTGTTGAGAAGCAGTGTGGGCATTACATCAAAGTGCTCAGAACAGATAGAGGAGGAGAATACATCTCCCAAGAATTTCTACGTTTTTGCAGAGAGAATGGCATACAAAAGCAGATCACCGCAAGGTATACACCTCAGCAAAACGGTGTTGTCGAAAGAAAGAATAGGCACTGTAAGGTATACGCCTCAGTAAAATGGTGTTGCTGAAAGAAAGAATAGGACCATTCTTGATATGGTTAGAAGTATTCTGAAGGCAAAACACTTACCTCATGAGTATTAGGCAGAAGCTGTCACTTGCGCAGTTTACATCTTGAATAGATGCCCAACTAAAGTTGTCATGAACAAAATACCAGAAGAAGCATGGAGTGGTCAAAAGAAAACTGTCACTCACATGAGAGTATTCGATTGTGTAGCTTATGCACATGTATCGGATCAGCTAAGGAAGAAGCTTGATAGTAAGGGGGAGAAGTGTGTATTTGTTGGCTATTGTGATGAGTCAAAAGCATATAAACTCTATAATCCATCCACTAAAAAATTGATAGTAAGCAGAGATGTGTAGTTCATTGAAGATGAAGCTTGGGATGGAAGCCTAGAAAAAACAGTGAATGTGAAGACAATTGTGTCTCATGAATAAGAACAGGAAGGGACAACAACAAATAATCCTTCCTTGGTGGCTCCTCCTCCACCACAGCAAATTCAGCAAACCACACCACAAGTTGGAATTCGAACAGCCTTAAGAAGTCAAGGAAGTGCTTCTTCAAGTTCGGATGGAACTCGCAGCACACTAAGAAGACCAAGATTCAGAAATTTGAATGAGATTTATGAACAAGGAGAGGTAAGTAACAATACTGCTCTGAATTCATTATTCGCTTTGTATTGTCATGTTGATGACCCAGTTCATTTTGAAGATGCTGTAAATGAAGATAGATGGATTGAAGCAATGAATGAAGAAATTGGTGCAATTGAAAAGAGTAAAACATGGGAGTTAGTGGACCTCCCTGAAGGAAAAGATGCCATTGGAGTTAAGTGGGTCCATAAGAGCAAAAGAAATGTTGAGAGCAAGATTGACAAGCACAAAGCAAGACTTGTTGTGAAAGGCTACAAGCAGCAACAAGGCAAAGACTATGATGAAACCTTTGCACCAGTAGCAAGGATGGAAACAGTCAGAACAGTGTTGTCTATTGCAGCACAACATAAATGAAGATTTATCAGATGGATGTTAAATCTGCATTCCTAAATGGAGTGTTAAAATAAGAGGTTTATGTTGAACAACCTCCAGGTTATGAAGCTGCTGGCCAAGAGCATAAAGTTTGCAAACTGAAGAAGGTTCTTTATGCGCTGAAGCAAGCTCCAAGAGTATGGTACAGCAGAATATATGCTTATTTGATTGAGAATGGGTTTGATAAGCGTGATGGTGAACCCAGACTCTACATAGAGGAGAATGACGGTAAGATTATTATTGTTGTTTTATATGTAGATGATTTGTTCTTTACTAGCAATGATGCTTCTCTCATTGTTGATTTTAAAGCAGTTATGAAAAATAAATTTGAAATGATTGACATGGGATTCTTAAGATATTTTCTTGGAATTAAAGTAGACCAAAGTGAAAATGGTGTTTTCATTTCTCAAGATAAATATGTAGAAGCAGTGTTGAAGAGATTTAACATGCAGAACAACAAGGCAGCTGTGACTCCAACTGTAGTGGGACTGAAATTGACCAAAGAAGACAACAGCAAGGATTTTGATCCAAAACTGTACAAGAGCATAGTTGGCAGCCTTATGTACTTGACTGCAACTAGGCCAAACATTATGCACGCTGTGAGTTTAATCTCCAGATTTATGGAAATACCGAAAGAGACTCATTGGTAGACAGCCAAGAAGATTCTAAGGTATGTGAATGGAACGAACAGGTTTGGTATTTTATACTCCTCTTCTGAAAGTTTCAAGTTGACAGGTTACACTGACAGTGATTGGGCTGGAAGTGTTGATGATAGGAAAAGCACATCAGGATATGTGTTTCATATGGGATTGGGAGCCATCTAATGGGCTTCCAAGAAGCAACCAGTTGTGTCTTTGTCAACAGCAGAGGCAGAGTATGTGGCAGCAACAGCAGCAGCATGCCAAGTAGTGTGGCTAAGAAGAGTTCTCAGAGATTTGTGTCATGAACAAGAAAATGGCACAACCATTTACTGTGACAATAGCTCAACAATAGCATTGTCTAAAAACTCAGTTTTACATAAAAAAAACAAAGCACATAGATACCAAATTTCACTTTATATGTGAACTGGTTAACAATGGTGAGATTGTTTTGCAGCACTGCAGAACAAAGGATTAGCTAGCTGATATCTTGACAAAACCATTAGCAAAGAAAAGTTTTGATCATTTCAGGAAATGCCTGGGTATGCAGTAGTTGAAATTAAGGGGGAGTGTTGGAATTTAATTCCAACTGAAACACAATAACTACTGATCCGAAATATGATCTTTAGTAGATATTTCAGATTGTTCGATGCCGCAAAGTCTTCTGATATTTTGCACATTGAAGAGCATTAAATTCACAGAATTTAATTCCCCTGCAACCGCTGACTTAATTTCTTGAGAAAGGCATCACCGCTTGCTATAATAAATACGCAGATAAGCGTTACAGGATATTTTGATTAGTTTATTGTTTAAACTCAGATATTTATTTTCCTATAAATGTAATGAACAACAGTTCTGTTTTTAAGCAGAAAATGAACAACAGTTCTAGTTTCAAGAGAGAAGGTTAGAAGAACAAGTGTAAGTCTCTTCTGTAAACGCACAACAGTGCTGAACCTGCAATTTTCTGAGATAAAGAAAATTGGTTTGTGGAACTGAAGTGTTCCTCTTGTATCAGTTAGTTTACTGTATCATCTTTTTTATTGTTTATGAATACAAGTTTACTGTTTAGTTTGTTTATTGTTGCTGTTACACCAAGCGTCAAAACACGTTGTTATTACTCCGTAAGTCTAAAAGTGACTTGATGCCAATCTTTTTACGTTCCTGTTACACCAAGCGTCAAAACACGTTGTTATTACTTCGTAAGTCTAAAATTGACTTGACGCCAATCGTTTTACGTTGCTGTTACACCAAGCGTCAAAACACGTTGTTATTACTCCGTAAGTCTAAAAGTGACTTACGCCAATCGTTTTACGTTGATGTTACACCAAGTGTCAATCGTCTTACGTTGTAAGTCAAAAAGGTGAATTGACGTCAAAAACATGTTGCCGTTACACCGTAAGTCAAAAAGGGACTTGACGTAAAAAATTACATTGCTGCAACGCCAAGATCAGTGTTGCTGCAACACCAAACTGTGTTGCTGCAACACCGATTCCAGTAAGCAATTTTCTATTTTTTCTGTGTTAACAGAAACAGAGTGTTGTTCAGCGTTGCTGCAACACCAAATCCTGTTGCTGCAACACCATTTCCAGAAAATGAAATTTTCAGTTTTTCTGTGCCGAAACAGAGTAAAAACAGAGAATTTTTTTTTTTTGTCTGTCTGTTATGGAATTTAACAAAAAATTTCAACAAATATGTTTGAAAATTTGTTATCATATAAAATCCATCGTAGTTTAGGGGATGGAAATATGTCATGCAACATACCAAAAAAAGGGGTTGCAATTATTATTGGTAGATGAACATATTGCTTTGTTGCCATAGTTGTGGCTGGATTAAATTTGTTGTGTCCAGTCCAGCCACGAAATTTCCAAAGTGGCCTCGGCTCCTATAAATACTCTACACTGTGACATTTTCTGTGTGTTTCCCTGCATTTGACAAATCCTTTAAACAACGAAAGCAAATCGTTTTTCTCTGATTTCTTCACTCATTCAGATAACATGCAAGTACCAAACGATTTACCCTTAACAAAACATGAGATATTGAAATTACAATATTGAGATAAAAAATTTCCACAAATTTAAGCTTTCTGGCAAAAATTACAAGATTTCCACCTGAATTCATATGAATCATGGGAATCGTGTGATGAATTGCAAGATATCTATATATATGATATGGAAACATAGTCAAGCATAAAGAAATTTTGTGAAAGAATGTCAGATTTTTGGTGTATGTTATAGTACAACATCCCCTGCGTTATCTTGGGAAAGGGCGGGTGGAACCATGATCATGAACTGTGAGAATAGTAGTTGGAGCGGCTTCTTGTGCGAGAGGAGTGGAGCGCAGTGAAGGAAGAGGAGAAGTTCGGAAGATGGGGAATGTTGCGTGTAAGCGAAGCCATTTGTCGATGCAATTCATCTGGAACATGTGAGTGCAATCAGGCATAACCCTCACAACCTCCGACTCCTTGTAATCGCTCAGGCAAATCGAGCAACACTTTTTATCTTCTGCTTCGTCTAATTCATTTCCTTCTGGAGATTTGAAGGATTGGCAAACTTTCTTGGAATATAACATCTTGGGGAGTGAACCTAAGGTCTCGTCCTCGATCCCAATTACAACGCCGTCGTGGTTCAAGCCGACGGTATGAAGGGCGATGGCGCGTTGGTTAGCCGAGCTTAGTGGATCGAGTAACGGAACAGTGGAGCGATAGCGTAAGAAGAGATACGAAAAAGACAAGATCGTGAGTATTACAATCACAGTTGTCAAGCAGACCACTACGACAAACACTCTGGCAGTATTTGCAGGATTGGGTGGATTTGAATTTGGGTCCATGTCGATATATACTGATAAATATGGCGTGCCGCAAAGCAGCGAATTGGCGGTTGGCTTCCCTTAATCGTGTAATGAATGATCGAAGGATTTCTGGGGGGAATGTAGTAATATATGATGCATTCTTGATTTGTGGTCCTGATTTTGTGGGTGATGAGAACGATGGATGGTTGTAGAACTTTTCTGACGTGAAGAAACTTCCTAGTTAACGCTACGCGTGACGCACAGTTAAATAAATAAATAGACATCATCGATGATGTTCAATTGCCCTGGACACATTTTTGTGATGCTGCACTCAATAATATCACCAGTATATTAGTAAAATAAATAAATAGACATCATCGATGATGCTAAACGGCCATGGCTAATATTTTATCGAAATATTTTATATTTTGTTATTAAAATATGTCTGAAAATTTGTTATCATATCAAATCCACCATAGTTTAGGTGATGGAAATATGTCGCAAAACATACCAAAAAAAGGGGTTGCAATGCTATATGAAACAAGATCTGCTGCATGGCAGCTAGTCCCTGCCTAGCTGCACGTGCACCGGCATTGAAGACTTTTGCAGAGAACGGATTTGCTAAAGCAACTGCAAAAGTGGAATCAATGGAAAGGAACTGAAGATGGGCTCATGAGAAAGCAAATGCCTTCAGTAAATTTGACAATGCACCTGCACCTGCATTGAAGACTTTTGCAGAGAATGGAGTTGCTAAACAAACTGCAAAAGTGGAATTAATGGAAACGAACTAAAGATGGGCTCATGAGAAAGCAAATGCCTTCAACTGCCATAGGACCATTACTGGGATGTTTGAATATGTGCAAGGTAGAAGCTCATAAAATTTATACAGTTTCATGTGTGGTGTATATTGACTCTTGAGGGCCGGGAGCATGTATCTGCTAAACTTTCTAGAATTTGGAAATGTTGAAATATAAAGAGCCAATTCTATAATAGGTCCACGAGAAGACAAATGCCTTGAACCATCAAAAATCATGATGACCAACATGGAGCATGTTTTGATGTACACATCATAAATAACATAAGCAACCAGACTTTTGAGAAGTTAAAGCAGTCCACGTTGCAAATGGCTAGCGACAAACAATTCCATGTCTCTCCTTGGTCATGCATATGGATACCTTGATTTTGAAAACCTGCCATTTAGTACCTTTTTCTTTATGGGCACAAGCCAGGTAACTATAATAACATTAATAACTGGTTGGGTTTTAAATTATAAAATCGAATTTTATTACTTCAGATTTAGACATTTCAACGGAGAAAACACTTTCAATAATGTTCGAACGTACTTGAATCCAGATTTATAAATATAATCAGTACAAGCATCTTCTTTATTCAGTTTAAGGATTTGATTAAATAAACTTCAACGATTATTGCCTTCCAAAGTTCCATTCCGCACATCTCCCGTCTTCAGGAAATAGAATTTGTGAAGTGTGTGTTGTTTCATTCTTAGCTGGTCGATGTGCATGCAAGAGACACGTGGCTGAACATTGGGAAGGCGAGTTCAATTATGAGACTTGTGCTTTCAGTTTTCCCCAGTTCTCCCCAGTGCAGTACTGCCTTTACTTTTGCTTTCATTTTTCCCTAGTTCTCCCCAGTGCAGTATTGCCTTTACTTGTGCTTCCAGTTTCCCCAGTTCTCCCAAGTGCAATACTGCCTTTAGTTGTGATTCTAGCTTTTCCCCAATTCTCCCAACTACAACTTCTTGCCTTCACTTGTGCTTACTGTTTGGCCCTATCTGCCTAAGTGCAGTACTTGTAGTAACCATGGCAGCAATCCCATATGTTGCAGAAGTAGGGGAATATACTCTGTTCCGGTTTCGATCTCCAGACATGGACATGGAGCCTCCACCGCATTTCGTCTCAGCCATTTGCTCTACCACAAAGGCCAAGAGATCCAGATGCTCAACTGATTAAGAGATTCAGACACTCAACTGATTAAGAGAGTTAGGGTGCATGAATGCCCTGTGTGTCACAGAAGTTTTGCATCTGGCCAAGCTTTGGGTGGTCACAAGAGGACTCATTCCACTCCCCCTGCTACTAATATGCACACATATAGAAGCCATTCAAGGACTGAGCAGCAGCAATTTCCACCTCCAAGCAGAACCGAGACGTTCGATCTGAACGTGCCTGCTGAAGATGCAAATAATTGTACTCAATTGCAGAACAGTTTTGCAGTTTCTGTCAATTTAGGGGCGGATTCTACCAGTGGCACCTTTTTTTTTATGGGCACAAGCCAGGTAACTATAATAACATTAATAATTGGTTGGGTTTTAAATTATAAAATCAAATTTTATTACTTCAGATTTAGACATTTCTTTTCAGGAAAACAGAGCTATAAAAATGAAATTAAAACATATATTTATGTTGTATTCTAAATTTTCTGGTTACCTGAGGGTTATACTCAGCATTTTGGGAACACTTTGCTAATTCTTTGAGATTCACCTCACAGCCCAGAGAGGAACATGAAACAACATTACTAATGAGTGGCAGATGCAATATTAATCAGATGTTAACTGAAGGAAAATTATGATATTCCTAATTGACATTTGAATTCAGAAGGGGGGGAATTTCTAGAATCAAAAGACTTACTGGATGGTGGGAACATAGTTCATTTCATCATCTTCAGGTAGCCTTGGAAGTTTCGAGGTTGATGTGCATGCAAGAGACACGTAGCTGAACATTGGGAAGGCAAGTTCAATTATGAGTTCCCGTCTTATTCACAGGAAAAGTCCATGAAAGTTCTATTACAACACCAAAGAAATGAAAAAACACATTAGAAATCTGTAAGCGATCTTTTCATGAGGTTAAGATCATAAATTTCTTTCAGAATTTTACTTTTCAGGCAAACATAGCTATAAAAATGAAATTAAAACATATATTTATGCTGTATTCTAAATTTTCTGGTTACCTGAGGGTTATACTCAGCATTTCGGGAACGCTTTGCTAATTCTTTGAGATTCACCGCATAGCCCAGAGAGGAACATGAAACAACATTACTAATGAGCGGCAGATGCAATATTAATCAGATGTTAACTGAAGGAAAATTATGATATTCCTAATTGGCGTCTGAATTCAGAAGGGGGGGAATTTCTAGAATCAAAAGACTTACTAGATGGTGGGAACATAGTTCACTTTATAATCTTCAGGTAACCTTGGAAGTTTCGAGCGCCGACGATTCTCTTGACCATCTTGTCTTTAATTCAGGGAATTGGCGAGAAAATATGCAACACTCGTTCGTGATTCCCCCAGTTCTCCCCAGTGCAGTACTGCCTTTACTTGTGCTTCCAGTTTCCCTCAGTTCTCCCAAGTGCAGTACTCTTCTTGCTTTAACTTGTGCTTCCTGTTTGGCCCTATCCGCCTAAGTGCAGTACTTGCAAAAGTAGGGGAAGATTCTCTGTTCCAATTTCGATCTCCAGACATGGACATAGAGCCTCCGCTGCATTTGGTCTCACGGATGCTCCTTCTACTGAAAGACCCAAAACAATAAGCTGCAGTGTAGCCTTCCATAAGCTTGGTGGTAAAGACAGCTAGTGATTTGGTGGTAAAGACAACGAGTGACGAGTGGTCAACATGCACATACTGATATACCAACATAGCTAAGTGATATTGCTTCCAAGATCAGTGTGGATAGCATTTAATTTCTTCGACTAATGCTAGCATTAATTAGTCCTTTAGTTTACCTTCTCTAAAATGTGATGCGAACACATCAATATAACATATGTTTCAGCCTCCCCGCACCTCGTGAAGAGGCCAAATAAGACTGTAAAACAAATTTCGTAAGTTGTAAAAATTTCAGAGCTAAAAACTTTGGTTATTTGCCATACATTTGTGATACAGATTAGCCCACTTAGGTTATTTGCATATATTTACAATATGGATTAGCCCAAACTAATGATAAAAAGGCATTTTCGATTACTATAGTCCCAGCCACCTGTCGGCAGGCACTAAAAAGCTTGTTTATGCATTGAGAAAGGCTATTCACATAGACTTTAGAGTCGTCCCGACCAATCATCTTATATATAATTTATTTATTTTCCAATCGAAGCCCGCAACAAGCCAATAAAATATAATTAGCCATTGCCATTTAACATCATCCATGATGTCTATTTATTTACTTAATTAACATATTCATTATCTTAATGACGGTGGCACCACAAAAACATTCACACGACTTAAATGATATTAATTTTTAGACTGAAAAATATCTACCGTTTTTCAAACGTAACTCTATTTAAGATTTCTTAATGCTTTCATATCACTTTGTAACTCAGTTAATACCCTTGATTTAATGAGAAAAATTTCACTCATTTCCCTTCCATTTCACACATTAATTTTAATATCAATTTGTATATTATGCTATCTCATATGATATAAAAATATAAGCTGTTATATAACGCATAACTAAAATTTACGTATAGAAAATATAATACACATACACTAGCAAAATTAGTACAAAAGAGTATAAAAGTACACATAAATATTATTTATCTTCAGTAAAGAACCTGACATGGGATTATCCTCTTAACTTAGTCATTGGTTTACTAGTTTTTTTTTCAACATGGCACTTTTGTGTTTATTTTAATGTATATAATCCAAAGAGTTGATCTCTCTCTCTACAATGTATTTTAAGCTATCATACCTATTTTTGGCATCCAACACAATATTAATAGGAGAATCTCAATGTTGCAATCTACAAGATTCATATAGACAATTTCACAATATAATTACAATCACAATCTAATATCTATTCTAGGCTTTCTTCCATTTCTCTTGTAGCTCAAACCACCCTAGTATCATGGATAAAATGATTGTTAAATGAAGGCGACAATGACCTTCAACTTCTCAAAAACAAAAAACAAGTATGCATGCTTTGAACTTACCACTTGAGACTGATATCCAAGGGTTGATTTTTCATTTAGTACAAGTTAAGGGAAAGAATTCCAATTACAATACAACATTAAATTCAACTACCTTTAGCCCATTTGACCTCACTTCAAGCCCCCCTTGTTCCTCCCTTGTACAATCATATCCACCATCATTTTAGTCCCTCTTGTCCCACAATGTACATTATTTTCATTACTTGGTCCTTGAGCATACATTTCATCTTCTAGGTTAAATCACATATTTAGATTAAATTTATGGGGATGAAAACCAAGATGTTACATCCCCCTTGCCCCTGTCTTTGGATTTTCCTTGCTACACGCCACCATATAAGTATACAAATAAATAGTTCTTTCATCAAAATTATGTTTTCATTATAATATAAAAAATGTTGTAGGTATGTCTCCACTATGGTATCTCCCAACTCTCATGATGCTTCTTTAAGCTATAGTAGGTCAACTCTATTCTACTTGCCCTGTGCATTTTTTCTTGAGCACCTTGTCTTTCATGTCAAATATCATCTTTTCCTCTAGCTCACATTGCGTTCATTTTCCTCGAAATAATATGATCCTAGATGTTCCTCATTTTTAGTACTTCACTCATGCCTTCATTCTTCAATTGTTCTTATAACATCAATCAAGAAAAAGTATAAATATTATACCCATTACTTATTTAACAATAAACTAATTTGCAAGAACTCTCAATTCGACAATATAAAAGGTATCCAAAAGTATATATATTATATATATATATTTTCAATGTAATTTTTATTTAATAATTATCTATATGACTAATTCTCTACTTCACAAAGCTACTATGGGCAAGAAATTTTCTCACTATTCTTTCAAACATTCCCTTATTATTTCCAACCATCTTAGCACATGCATTTTTCTGCAACAATTTGATTTATGTAAGTTGCCTCATCATTGTTTCATTCAATAGTCCCTCAAGCGATCCATCTTGCCAAGGTTTTTGTGTGAAAGGAGGGTGTCAACATACAACTAAACATCCATTTCCATTGTCCAATTAATACCTGTAGTGACCGAAAATTTGTAACAATCTTCTTTATAAGGCCACATTCTTTTAGCCATCAACGTTTCCCATAATTCTATTACCACGATAAAGCTTTCATGTATTCCATAATTACAGGACCACTCTAATTACTCATGCATACACACTCAATGCATCCTTGTGTTGGTTTTAGAATATAATATTCATATATCATGTATTCCATCATAATGAATTGGAAGGTGTTTCCTACAAGTTGACACATCATCCAACCACCTCCCTAATACTTGATCAACCATTTGGACATCGTATTTTTTATTGCAACACAATAATTGGTGTTCTTGGTGATAACAAAAGGTCATAGTCTAGGACACCTATACAAATATGGAGCCTAATGGATACTTCTTTACTATTATATTATTTCCATTTCAAACCATATTATGGCCTCATAGATGTTGGTATTCACTTCTATACTAGCATTATATCCACTAACCCAATAGTAAACACAATGATATGGTGCATTTATTTCACATGAGTGTAATCACAAGTTGGTACTACAGCGTGGATACTACAATCGAGCTATATGTGCTAGGCATCATAACATATACTAGAAATTGCAAAGAAAAAGAGATATAGGCTATGGGTGTTCACATGAAGATGATGGCCCCAAAAGTGGCAATAGGCCATTAGGAATGCAAGCATGTTCCCGAGAATGTGTATGCATTCCTAGGTTTCCAAATTTTTCAACACTCAAGCTACCAACCAAGATGTCAACCAAGCCACAAAATTAGCATGTCTTAGAAGTGTATGTGCGTTCATACGAATATGCATGTGTCCTGAGGAACACACATGCATTCTTAGTGCAACTCATTTTTATGCATTCCCTACCACATGTCTACTATTTTCGGACTGTTATATATCTTTTTAAGATTTTTTTGTAGTGGCTACAACCACCATCCAAAATTTTTCCTTAGCCTCGTTTTGGAGCCTCCCTTCCAACCTTCATAGAAACTTGCCTTGCTTTGTCAAGTTCACAAGCTTCAGTTTCTTTCTTGCATGAAGTCATCCTGTCGATCATAACTTGATCCATTCCCCTCACAGGATGTTCACTCGGACTTGGTCGAACTGTGGGCTCAACAGCTTCCCCTTAAAAATTACTCATTTCTGGAGGGAAACCAACCTTCCCTCCAGAAATTGTGCAATCCTCTCTGCCAACCTGCTAGGCTTCAGGATTGCGCAATCATGCCTTCCAACACTCCCTGTACGATTTGTGCAATTTCCCCAGGAAGAATGCTTAGCCCATAATTTTTGCAAATCTGGGCAGCAGTCAGCTACTCTTCTCAAAAGTTGCACAAAACTCCTGGGTAACCTACCCAGCTCCCAGCTAGAAATGTGCATTTTTCTCCAACAATCAAGAATTCTCTTGCATGTGTAGCTAAGTTGACTAGTTCCCACCGAGACAGAGCAAAATAGAATTGCATCCATGTGTTCCTTCTCCCAAGGCTGCATGCAAAGGCATCCATTTTTTTAGGGATCTATATATAGAAGTTGGAGGTTACATGAAAGGAGAAATTCCAAAACGTCCCACCAAGCATCGCTTTCCCTAAATTTGTGGCATGTGCATCACAACCTTGATGTTATCAAACTCACCAACCATATGTTGTAGAGCTCATTCCTCACATCAAACTTAAATCTCTAGCATCCCACATCAGATCTAGGAGTAGTCGGCACACTCAGCTCAACTGTTTTGGGGCAAGCCCACTTCCCATGCCCTGTGTTGCATTTCTGTTGCTTTTTGTGTTTTCTCTTGAGGGAGTATTTTTTTCTTTATTTCTTTGAATTCTTGCAGTCTTTTACATGTATACTAGCTTTTCCTAGCTCTGTTTCAGTTTTCAATACTATCCCACTGTTGTTGCATGCAAGATATTGTTTTGCACAGACGTTCGCCTAACCAACGAACTACCTCACAAACATGCATGTTGATATGTTTGTTGAATACTTATTTCATGTTTTTCATGCACTATTAATCACTTCTGATATCACTTAGTGTGGCCATGAATTCACTGACTTACTTCCTTTCAGTTTCCTGTCGGTGAGTTGGGCCACTTGGCCTAGGCTTTGCCTTCACCAAGGCTGCATTGCACAATCTGGGAAAGGAAGGCTCACCTTCCTCTCTAGATTTGTGCATTCCTTCCTAGAACTAGACTCCAGGATTGTTTTGCGCATTTTGGGAGGACAATGGCTACTTGGCCCAAGAAATTGCGCAAATTTCTCCCTAGGCCAACAGTCCCTCCCAACTAGAATTGCGCATTGCGTAATCCCAACAGTTAGAAGCCATATTGGACTATGCATTGTGCAGTTGCAGTAGTCATTCAGTTTCCCAATAGCCCAACTATGCCTTGTGTAGTCTTGGCAGTTGGTCCCCCAACCTCCCAGTTGAAATTGCACAATCTTCATGATCATGCACTGAGTAATGTTGCAAGTCAGTTCTCATGTTAATTTTAGTTTTTGACTGACATATTGTTTTCCATGAGTGTTTCCATGCCTTTAGGTATCCTAGGTGTTCATCTTCCTCTCATCATTACAGGTATAATGGTTTCCAGGAGAGCATAGAAGAAGATGTTGTCTAGAGCACACTAGGAGATGTAGTCGATCAAGTGTCGATGGACATGCCTACCCACAAAGACATCAAGTTTTTCGTAGACAATTATGTTAATCAGTAGCATCATAAAGAGGAACAACATGAATAGCAACTGAAGGCAACATACTGAATGTAGCGAACGTAGCAAATGCAACGAATGTAAGAGGAAGGTTGTTGAAAACATAGAGGCAGAACAAAGTTGCAAGATCAAGAAGATCCACTGATATGAAAGAAGCTTTGGAGATTGAGGATATGAAGTGATGATCTGACATGAAGATCACGCCAAGGCAGAGGATGGAGGAAAGAAGGAGTTGCATGTGCTAAAGTAGCAACTCGGGAAGAACATGAAACTACACAGATAAAAGAATGAGTTGTAATAGGAACATGAAAAGGAGTGGGTGCAACATGCACTCATGGATGAAACTATTCCTGTACAAGCTAAGGATCTGTTACGGAGAATATGGTATCTACAGATAAATAGTAATTCCCTAGATAAGTAGCAATATCTAGAACAACAATTTAAAGTGTTTTAGTCCTTTCCTATAAGCAATAGATAAGATGTGAAGATGAGAAGACCTACTTGTAGTTCCGCTTCCCTCTCGTATCCTTTGTATCAATCTCGTTGCTCCTCCTCGTACTTAATACGCTTGAGAAGTACATGTAAACACAATAGAAAACAAAGAATCGATCAAAGCAAAATATCTATTGAATATAAGTGAATGGAATTAGGTACATTTCACACATATATGAAATATAAAACAATACAAACATATGGGAGAAAGGTTCTAACACTTAATTTAATAGAAGGAGGAATTACAACCATTTGTGTCTAATTCAAATCCATCCCTCTAGCTTGGATCCCTTCGACATCACATCAAAAGCATGAAAAACTTGTAGCATTACAATAGTTGCTTCAAAGCCAAATCTCATAGCAACATTATCTCCATACAATTCAACATAATCCAACCCCTGATTACTTAGATGAGTGGTAAATTTATAGGAATATGAAGGAGGTTTTATCATAAATGGCGGCATTGAATGGTCTTCCATACTTAGAATTAGTTCCATGGAGGAATGGATGAGAGGATAGCATGCATATCAACTCATTCCTCATCCATTTTCAAGCTCATAGGAGTTGATAAGTGAAGGAACCTTCTAGATGAATCCAAAATATAAGAGTATTCCCCAAACCCTATGTGAATTTCGCTCAATCTCACCCATGCAGGTGAAAGGAAGGCTAAGTGTTCTGTAGAGCACCCAGGCATGGACTTAACTGCTCTACAACACACCGTTACATGGGCCTACCTACACTGGTCCCTCTAGCGGCTATTTCTGGATGTCTTCAAGTCATGAAACTATCTCAGAAGGATGCATTCAAATCGGTGACTTGTTTAGGGCATGTAGCAGCTGAAATTAGGGTTTGATGAACCCTAAAACACTAACCTAGATGATGGGATTAATTTTCCCGAATGAATCTATAATAGGATCCATCACAGCAGTTGACACAGAGCAGACATGGTGAGAAATGTTGTTAATCACATGCAAGCAGCAGGCATATCATTGAGTACATGCATGCAACCCAACCCATTCAATACACTAACCAAGGTGAAGACAAGAAGCAAGTCCAACTAGGGCTAAACATGCACCAATAAGAATTGATGTGCATGACCACTAACGCACACTTGAAGATCAACATAGACACTATGCATCACTGTGTTGTCAATTCAACCATACCCAAGAAGACCATGCACATGTTAGCAGACGAGTTGGATGAAGGGGCTGAACCAATGCACCAATTACAATAGAGGTAAGAGTTTGCTTCAGAAGGATGTCACCATTGGGTACATGCACACCATCATGGATGACCAAGCTTGGCATCAACTCACGAGTTTCACCATCACAAGCATGTCAAAGAGTTGGTCTCACCACAATGGATCGAGTGTTAATGATGTCTTGTAAGGCTTGCTCAAGCCATGTTGTCTCACATGAGTACATGTGAATTGTAATGTTGAGTTATGTCAAGTGTCAAAAGTTGGATGTAACAATCATAGAGTAGGTGAAGATTCATGAGGGTAGTTGAACTGTAAAGAAAGGGAATGTCAAGGGTCACACCACCGTTTGCTATAAATAGTCCCTCATAAATCAATGTATAGGCTTTTGATCATCCAAGATTCTGATAAGACTATCTTGGATAAAATCTCAGATAGTATTGTAATTTACCTTGGCTTCTCCACTACATGGAGCTAGTTCATCTCTTTCGAGGAGCAGACAGATGTGGCTGTAATGTTCCACTGTTGGGGCTAGTAGGTTTACATTGTGTATTATATGATTGTGGTTTACACTTGTTTATATAATAAGAGCCAACACATTTTCATGCATATGTTGTCATTGTAGTTGGAATCCTGTAATATCCTTAATGATAAATGTTGTTTAACTTACGTATTTGTGTTTGAACTGATTCACATGCAATTATATGAATATTGTTGTTAATGTTGTCACCATTTGTGTTGACTGCTCTGCTGAGCACTAGACAGACCTTTCATATAAACCTTGTGTAACAACCGTAACACTCATCTGGGACTAATCTGTGAGTGTTGTATGTGTTATCTTACTTTGTATGATGTGACTGCTGCATCCGAGTGGATTTCTTCACTCAAAGTTGTGCATGTCATTTTATGTTGTGTGTTCCTAGCTGAGTTGGGACTGGTCCCTTTCAACCTTGAACTCACCTTCACCTCCTTCTCCCTTCAAAGTGTTAGAACCTCTCATACACCTTCCTTGACTCACTGCATCAGTAACACACTTTCTACTGATAGAGTTATCTTACTTGCCTCTGTGCGACATCGCGGTCAAGGCATTATCTTACGACCCACTCCTCGGACTCCTACACCAAAAGGTCTGAGGTCTAATTGGGACTTCTTATTCGGGAGATCCCCTTGACATGTTGGTTGGTCTAGTACCATTAACATTTCTAGTGCTAGAAGGAGGGCCTGATGATAAGCTATGTCCTCTCATCTAGTTTTGAACCATTTCATATCTTTCATGGAGTCTTTCACTCTTCTTCGCTTGAGGTGTTTTTCGAATCGTGAAGATGTCTCCATCTTGGGGAAGCTTTTCAATCTCTTTTACAATCACACATATGATGGTGAAGGTGAAGTGGCCTGACCTCAACACTTAGATAAGTTTCTTTCCATGAATAATGAGGAAGATGAGTTTTCTAATGAATAGGCTAGTTTTCTGCTTGCATACACACGAATCTTCTTTTCGTTGGGTTCTCAGCTTACCAGTTGACATTGTGCACTCATTTGAGCACTTATGTGATATTATTGAAGATATGTTCTATCATTTTGACTTAGACCATATTGAAAAAAAACTCTTATGGCAACGGAGGGCTCCACATGAATCAGTTGTTGATTTTTGGCAACACTTCTGTGACTTGCAGTTTCAAGCTCTGCGGAGCCAAATGGAATTTTCTTATCTTTTGGACCAGTTAGAGTATTGCCTTAAGAAATCCACCCATCCCAAGAGAATGTTTGAGATCAAGCCTCATTCAACATGCTTCGTTGATGGAGCTACGCAATCTCATGTGGAAGCAGGCACTGCCTCAACTGACTGTCAACCTTCCTCTTATTCAACAACTCCACCACTACCCAGTGATGTTGAGGATCATGCTCACATTGTTGTTCATCCTGCAGACACTCACAACATCATTTCACTCAATTTTCTTGCAAATTTGGTTGTGAGTCCTTCAAGTCCTCATATGCATTACTTTCTATGACCTTCGTCTTTGCACCCGAGTGTTCCTTTGGATGATGTTGTCTTGTGTTCATCCATTCTAGAATCTTCACTTGTTTTGAACGAGGAACAAACCAGTCATGAATTTGGTGTTGCACAACCAACATTTGCTATCATTCATGAAGAGTATGAGTGGGAGCTTGAGCATCAACACTTGGTGAAGGATTTCTCCCTTCCGTGCAAGCCCCCTATGTTCTTTTCTAACATCATTGATGAACCTACCATCCATGATTCCGCATGTGTGTCTTCATCCATGATTGCACCCATTGTTGATCTTTCGTAGGACACACCATGTGTTAGCACATCATCCAACAATGGAGAGGACCAATCATTCATTGAAAATCCACTTGATCTTTCATGTTCTTTTTCCGGAAACGTAGAGGGTGAACATCCTTCCTCCTCGTCTACCCCTCTATGTGATTCATAAAACCATGAGGATGTCGACGAACATCTTGAACTTTCTAATATTAGTCTTCATGATCTCTTCACCTTATCATCTGATCATGACATTTATTCACTCGTTGTTAATCCATCTAAGCCACTGGTATACGAAGATCCATCTGTCAACAAATTCTAAACCCCACAGATCGTCGAGGTACTTCAGCTCGAGCTGATGGTTATGTCAAGCTCTCGCTGTCATGAGGTTGGTTTCTCTTCTGATCAGGAAATTATTCAAACACTCAAGGCTCCTCCTCACTCATCTATATTCACTCAATATCAATCTAACACTCATATTCTACATCCTCCACTTGAACTACATGATCCCCTTTCTCATGCATTGGAGGAGTCTTACATTGCAAGAACTCGTGTGTGACGGAAGTTATCTTTGTTTCTTTCATTTTCTTGCATGTCATAGTCAAGAGTGTACATATGTTTCAAAGTTGCAAGTTGTGTCACACAACACCATGATAAGTCCATGAACTACCCATCATGCACATGCACTCACTTATGTCCCATGGGCACATTGAATCACGAAGTGTGGTTGTCTTCATTGTTATATCTTTCTTGCTTGCTCGTTTGAACAACTGGGTTGCTCATAGACCAAGCCTTCACCAACATGGGCCTATCAATGCGTTGGTCACTGCATTGGAAGTATCACTTCACGTGATCAAGCCCATGTACTGTTAGTGTAGGAGTAGGAGTAGTGTTTGCTTTCAGTTGTTTTCTTGCATGCTTTTTTGCTTATGTGCTTTGTTTTCTTGTTTTTTTTCTTGCTTGTTTATTTACTTTCTCTGCTCTCATTTTTTTTTCTCTTGCTTTTCTTTGTTGATTTTTGGTTCATTCGCTTGTTTCGTTCATAGGTTAGTTTTGCATGAAACCATCTATGACTCTTGAAGCAAGATGGGTAAAGTACAAGAGGGCTTATAAAATTATCACTACTTGGTTATCTGTCATATTTCCTCTGCATGATGAACTTGTTACTTTTAGTCCATCATATATTGAAGGAAAATATGTATTGTTCAAAGTGAACCTTAGTGTAAACCTAGCACTTGCGAGCTAACTAGTGTCACCTTCTTTAGTTGATTGTTTTTCGGTTAACCCTTGTCAGCTGAGTCAAGTAGAGTAAGGTAAACGGGAAAACCTTAATAGACACGTCTCTACTGGAACATCCTCTTCTGCTCTCAATGAGTTGGCATCCCTCTTCCACCTCTGAAATGAATAATGCTATGCACAGTGAAAAATAAAAAAATGAAAAGTCAAAAATAAAAAATAAAAAATGAATAAGGCAAAAGAAGAGAAAGGCTTCCTGTGTAGGGAGGTGATTCAAGTAACTCCACCGGGGTACTAACCAAGCTCACTGGCAGTAGAGCCATGCTTGTGTTCCTATGTGGCTCCACCGAGGTACTGTTCAGGCCCGATGGAAGTGGAGCAACATCAGAGATGAAACCAAGACTCTGGTGATTATACTTCTTGTACACTTATATACCCCTCAACCCCAGTTGAAACAAATGTGTTCCCTTGGTTTGAAATGTGTTTCAATTGACCAAGGGTTTGGTAGATTCTACATCTTGCAATCAAGTTAGTGTGAAACCAAGATGAGCTAAAAATTGAACGATAGTTCTGGAATTTTTAGACATGCTTTTCACCAACAAGGTCCATTTAGAGAGCTGAAGTTGTACTAATGTGTCACCAAGTGTTGTAGCGGCTACAACCACCTTCCAAAATTTTTCCTTAGCCTCATTTTAGAGCCTCCCTTCCAACCTTCATAGCAGCTTCCCTTGCTTCATCAAGTTCACAAGCTTAAGTGTCTTTCTTGCACAAAGGAAGCCTATCGGTGACAGCCTGATCCATTCCCCTCATAGGCTGTTCACTCGGACTTGGTCCAACTATAGGATTAGCAGCCTCCCCTTGAAAATTGCGCATTTCTGGAGGGAAACTAGCCTTCCCTCCAGAAATTGTGCAATCCTCTCTAGTAGCCTGCAGGGATTCAAGATTGTGAAATCCTGCATGCCAACACTCCCAACAGGATTTGTGCAAATTTTCCCAGGAAGACTGCTCATCCCAAAATTTACACAAATTTAGGTAGCAATCAGCTCCTCTGCCTAGAAATTGCAGAAAGCTCGTGGTAGCTAGCCCAACTCCCGACCAGAAATGTGCATTTTTCTCCACTAATTGAGAAATATCTTGCATGTGAAGCTGAGTTGACCAGTTCCCTCTCGGACTGAGAAAAATAGACTTGAATGCATGGACTTCTTCTCCCAAGGCAGTGTGCAAAGGCATCCCTTGTTTCAGGGGTCTATGTTTAGCAGTTGGAGGTTACATGCAAGGAGCAATTCTGAAACCTCCCACCAAGTGTCACTACCCCTATATTCATGGCATGTGCATCACAACCTCAATGTTATCAAAACTCATCAACTAGATGTTAGAGAGCTCATTCCTCACATCAACCTTGAAACTCTAACATCCCACATTACATGTAGGAGAAGTCAACACATTTAGATCAATTGTTTTGGGGTAAGCCCGCTTGCCATTCCTTCGCTTGAGGGAGTATTATTTGTTTTATTTCCTTAAATGTTTGCTGTCATTTACATGTATACTAACTTTTCCTAGATCTATTTAAATTTTCTTTGCTATCTCACTGATGTAGCATGCAGGAAACTGTTTTGCACAGATGTTCACCCAACCAGCGAACTGCCTCACCCACATGTATGTTGATCTGTTTGCTCAATATTTCAATCATTTTTTTCATGCATTGTTAATCACTTCTACTATCACTTAGTGTGTCCATGAATTCACTAACTTACTTACTTTCAATTGTCATTGGTGAGTTAGGCCAACCTTCGCCTAGGCTCTATATTCACCATGGTTGTATTGCGCAATTTGGGAAAGGAAGGGTCACCTTACTCTCCATATTTTCATGTTCCTACCCAGCACTAGCCTCTAGGACTCTTTTATGCATTTATGGATGATAGTGGCTTCTTGGCACAGTAAATTTCATAAATCTACCCCTAGGCTAACAGTCCTTCCCAGCTTGAATTGCACAAATCTATCCTTAGTCCAGCAGTCCTTCCCAGCTGGAATTGCACATTGCGTAATCAAAGTAGTCAACAGCTAGACTGGACTATGCATTGTGTAGTTTCAACAGTCAGTCAATCTTCCAATAGCCCAGACTATGCCTTGTGCAGTCTTGATGGTTGGTCTCTCGACCTCTCGGCCGAAATTGTGCAACCTTTATGATTATGCACCTAGGTATGTTGCAAGTAAGTTCTGATGTTCATTTTCATTTTCAACTAACAAATTTCTTGCCATGACTATTTCCATGTGTTTAGATATCCTAGGTGTTCATCTGCCTCTTAGCAGTATAAGTACAATGGTTTCTAGGTGAGTACAGAGGAAGACACCATTCAGAACACACTAGGGGTTTCAGTCGATCAAGTGTCCATGGAATTTGCTACCCATGAAGACGTCGAATTGTTTGTAGACAAGGACATCAAGCATCAACATCATAGCAAGCAACATTGTGAACAATAGCTGAAGGTAGCATACCGGATGCAGCGAATGCAGCAAATGTAAGAGGAAGGTTGTTGACAACACAGATGTGGAACAAAGTTGCAAGATCAATTCGATCCACTGATAACGAAAGCAACTTTGGATACTTAGGCTATGAAGTGACGGTGCCAGATGAAGATCACGCAAAAGTGGAAGATGGAATAAAGAAGGATTTATATGTGTTGAAGTAGCAACTTAGGAAGAACACGAAGCTACATAGATAGATGAACGAGTTGAAACAATAACATGAACAATAGTGGGCGCAATATGTGCTCACAGATGAAACTACACCCATACAAGTTAAGTATCCATTCTGGCAGTCGACGTAGGGTAGACATGGTGAGAATTGTTGTGATCAGATGCAAGGGATTCATCTACATGCATATCATTGAGTGCACACATTCAATCTGACCCATTCAACACACTCGCCAAGGCAAAGCCAAGAAGCAAGTCCAACTCCGACTAAACATGCACTTTGACAAGTTGATGTGCATTACGATCAACACACACTTGAAGATCAGCACAGATACTATGCATCAGTGCGTTTTTGGTTCATCCATACCGAAGAAGGTTGTGCACATGTTAGTAGACGAGTTTGATGAAGGGGCCGAACGAATGCACTAGTTGCAGTGGAGGCAAGAGTTCGCTTTAGTAAGATGTCACCATGAGGTACATGCACACCATCACGGATGACCAATCTTGGAATCAGCTCGCCAGTTTCTCCATCACAAATGTGTCAAAGAGTTGGTCTCACCATAGCAGACCAAGTGTTAGTGATGTCTTACAAGGCTTACTCAAGCCATGTTGTCTCATATGAGTACATGTGCATCGTAATGTTGAGTCATTTCATGTGTAAATCGAGTGTCAAAAGTTGGATGTAATAGTCATAGAGTAGGTGAAGAGTCATGAGGGTAGTTGAACTGTCACAAAGGGGAATGTCAAGGGTCATCCCACCCTTTGCTATAAATAGTCCCTCATAACTCATTGTGTAGTCTTTTGGTTAGCTAAGCTTCTAGTAAGACTATCTCGGATAAAAACTTGGACAATATTGTAAAGTGCCTTTGCTTTTACACTCCATGGAGTTAGTTCATATCTTTGGAGGAGTAGGGAGATGTGGCTATAACGTTCCACCGTTGCGGCTAGCAGGTTTACATTGTGTATTGTATGATTGTGACTTACACTTCTTTATATAATAAGAGCCAACACATTTTCATGGATATGTTGTTATTATAGTTGGATTGGTTTGGTTCCCATAATCATATATGTTATTTAACTTACTTACTTGTGTATGAACTAATTCACATGTGATTATATGAATCTTGTTGTTAATGTGTTGTATATGTTGTTAATGTTGTCGCCCTCCATGTCGACTACTCTGCCGAACACATGACATATCCTTCACATGAACCTTGCTATAATGACCATAGCACCGATCTCAAACTGATTCGTGAGTGTTGTATGTGTTATCTTACCTTGTATGATGTGACTGCCGCATCTGAGTGGACTGCTTAGCTTGTATGATGTCACTGTTACATCCGAGTGGACTGCTCCATTGGAAACTGTGCATGTCCTTTTTTGTTGTGTGTTCCTAGAATAGTTGGGATTTATCCCTTTCAACCTACAACTCACCTCCACCTCCTTCTCCCTTCGAAGTGTTAGAACCTCTCATACACCTTTCTTGAATCACTGCATCAGTCACACCCTTACTACTGATAGAGTTATCTTACTTGCCTCTTTACGACATTGCGGTCAAAGCATTACCTTATGACTCACTACTCGGACTCCTACACCAAATGGTCTGAGATCTAATTTGGACTTCTTACGAAGGAGATCCCCTTGACATTTTTGCTGGTCCAACTTTGTCAACAGATTCATTGAACAAAATTGTTGATCCATGGTTTACGTCAAGTGCCAAGTCAATACCATATATCATTCATGGATTCCGAGTAACTACTATAAAGGAGTTTTTTTTTATGTGGAAAATCTTACATTGAATAGATAGTTAGGTCATTCAGAGTCATGTTGAAATTACGTGGAGAAAATACAAGGAATACAAGGATTAGATCCTAAGCACTAGCTAAACACTCCAAAACTAAACATCATATATGCCTAGAAAACATATAAATCCTATCTAAAGAATTCCACCAATATAAAAGATGATACATAGAGGCCTTGGAAATAATGAAATACCTAAAAAATATCAATAGAGATGATTTTCTAGAGATTTTGAGCAACTCGATCCACTTACTCATTCAACAACCCTTGGGACTTTAAGCTTTGAATTTTCTTCTTACTTTCCTCTCCCATTTTCTTGGATCCCCCTCCCTTTTTAGTTTTCCTCCTCCTTGTCACCGTGGTCCTCTTATTCCCTTGTCATCTTCCTTTTAGCAGTCTTATTGTTTTCATATTTATTTCCACCTCCTTGGGCCCATTCATTATCTTATTGTCCCATCTCTATCTTGTGGATTTTTCATTATCTTTCTCTTTTCCCTTTTTTAATATTTTCTATATTAGATTTTTTTGGGTCTCCTCATTCCTTGGGTTAGTATTTCTTAGTTATGTTTCTGTTCTTACTTTTTACTTGGTGGTTAAGCTTACTCTAAACTTTCTATATTCTCATCTTGATATGTTCTCTTTTTAAATTTCTAGGTTTTCATAACTTTTGTTTCCTTATGATGTGTTCTTACTTTTAGGTATTTTGTATTTTTGATTCATATGTTACTTTCAATTTTTGTTACCCTCCTTTATTCCTTTTTACTTCTTCCCATTCCCCCTCTTCTTCTCTGAAGGTGTTTTTCCCACACCCCCCGTTTTCCCTTTTTTCCCTTCCTTTTCCCTTCTTTTTCCCCTTTTT
The DNA here is from genome assembly GCA_000404065.3 of Pinus taeda. Taxonomy (NCBI): domain Eukaryota; kingdom Viridiplantae; phylum Streptophyta; class Pinopsida; order Pinales; family Pinaceae; genus Pinus; species Pinus taeda. The sequence goes on from APFE030861033.1 coordinate 196,979, forward strand.
GATTTTTTCATATTTATATACATCTCCCCTATGCCCTGACCCCTTATATTCTTTTTTTTATTCCTCTCACTCATTTTGAATTTTTATTTACATTTCTCTTTGTCTACCTTTCTGACTATGGGCTATGTTTGATCTCCTTCTTTCGTTTTTTGAACTAGTTTTAATTTTGGATTTTTGATGTTTAATTTGATTCTTCTCTAATTTAGCTCTTACACATTTTTTGGATTACATATTTTATTATTTTCTTATTTTCATAAAACACACATTATCATTTTTGACATAAATACATTTATACAATATTAATAGTAATTGTATATAATAAATACATTATATTTTAAAGTAATAATTATTGTAATTATAACATTTAATATAATATAATTATTGCTTTTAAGAGTGGTCTTTAAGTATGAGTTTTTAGAAAGTTTTTAGGTTTATTTTCTAATATAATTTATCTAAAATTCAGCATGGATTCATTGAAATTACAAGTTCGATAAGTGAACTCTTAAAAATCGAAGTGCTCCAAGGGTTCTTGAGGGTGTTGAATCCATATATTAAGTCAAAAATCCATTTTAAACTAAACAAATCAAGATTTGGCCATAATTATTTCCACCAAATTCCAGTCAGAAATCAACCAAAAACTCTAAAACATCTCACTTAAAGGCTACTCCTTACTTTTAATTTATTTATTACTTTACTCAAATAATTATCTTATTGGTTTCTTTTAGATCAAATTTAGTACTATATCTTTATATTATCATTTCCTTAATTCTATAGGGTTCCCCCCCAAGGTTTCTTAACTGACATATTTTAGTGTTCCTCTCTTCTCATCATACAGATTTAGGCTCATCTTAACAACTCTTCAGTACACAATTAATCATGATAATGAATCTTCATTTAGATTCAAACCATCAATCACTAAAATGATCCAAATTGTGGATTTTCTTTTGGATCAAATTTCCAACAATGCTAACCATAGAAATCTACAAACATATTCTTTTCCTTCTTATTTTTGGTTCAAAACTAAGAATAATACCTAAATAATACCCTAAACAAAATCACCATATATAATTACAGGGAAATTTGTTACTATAGATCTTAGTACAAACCTAAACTTGTCATCACAAAACCACAATTTAGTACATCCAAACCCCAACCAAGAGAAAAGAAATCCAAATGATGAAATCAATGCATCCTTGGCTACTTTGAGGTTAATGGTACGTGATCTGCAAAACACTGGTGATCCATCAAGATTGTATGTTGCAAATTCATTAAATTCAATTTTATCATCCATCTTTAATGCCCAAGGCTAGCTAACCAACATTTGTGATTATAAGGCTAGAATTTGTGAAAAATTAGAACTAGTCTACATAAATACCAAGTTAGATACCTCAACATTACTAAACAAGTTTTGTTGTCTTTGTTCACTAACCTAAGAAACAAACAACCTTTACAAGTCAACAAAATCACGTTTTTATGAACTAGTGCACATGCCAACCATTTCGACCATTGGATGGATATTTGGTTCATGCTATCTAATAAAAGTTCCCACAATAATAATGACGTACCTTAATATTTCTTAAAGAGGTTATGGGTCAAATTTAGCCTAGGACTGTTGTGTGTGAAGCCTGATTATCTTCTTTATTTAAAGGTATCACCACATTGGACCCTAGTTCGTAATGGGACAGCAACAACGCCCATAAAATATTCGCTGCAGGGGGGTCCAAGGGGGGGTGGCTGCAAACTTTTGGAAGCGTCGCCGAAGCTAAAAATAGATGTAAAAGTGCTTTTCGTAGTCAATTTGTGTTGTTCATTAGGTGGGGACCTGATGGCAGAAGTTATGTTTAATTTAGGGTTTTTTGCCCTAGAAGGAAACCCTTGCTATATATGAAGGAATTGTATTCCGTCTACGTAGATCTGTATTCTAAGCGAGAAGAGAGAGGAAATTGAGTGAGAGAGAAGAGAGAATTATAGTGGATCTACTGTAGGTTGTATCTATTCAATTTACTGGATAATATAAAAGGATGGACTCGCTATTTCTCCATGGACGTAGCCCAAATTGTGTGAATCACAGATATCTGTGTCTCTCTTTTTTTATGCATTTTATGTGTTTATATTTCTGCAATGTTTTATGTGTTCCATTGTTCTATAATATATAATTTTCTAACAAGGACTACATGTCAACTAGTTTTCGATGGGGTAATTCAAGGGGGTCGGTCATGGCTCTACACAAAGTAGACAAAATGGTAGGCTCAACTTAACATTAGGACTCCATAACAACTACGTTTCGATGGGATAATTTTAGTGGGTGGGTAATGGGTTTTCAAAAAATAGACAAAACAGTAGCATGGCTCTACACAAACTAGACAAAATGGTAGGCTCAACTTAACATTAGGACTCCATAACAACTACATTTCGATGGGATAATTTTAGTGGGTGGGTAATGGGTTTTCAAAAAATAGACAAAATGGTAGGCTCAATGTAACACTAAGTTCTTGTCCACAAAACAAAGGTTTAACCTCCCTTACAAGCATCCTCTAGTAATTGATAACATTATTGAAATCCATACAACAACAACCACATAGATGCACACCAACATAGAAACTTGGTAGCGTCATCATGCCAAGATCCACTAGCAACTGATGTTGTAGGGGGACCACATGAAAGCTCACATAAGTCTCATACATGCTTAACTGTGAACATAATAAAAATCACTAAAAAACATTTTTTTATGGAGAAGATTATTATCTTGACATTCAATACTAATAAAAAATGTTCAAACAAAAAACACTAAAAGCAAACATATTAATTTCTTTTCCTAAATAGAAATATACAATAGGATTGATATTTCAGCCAAAATAATTTAGCGTAAAGGATTTAAGAAAGTAATTCAAATGAATTTATGATATTCAATCAATGGAGTAAATATAATTTTATATAAACTTTTCAAAATTTTGAGTGAATGTTCAGTTAGGGAAAATATATGTTGTTATAGAAAGAAACCCTTTATTTGAATGAAAATAAGATACAACAAGTTTGATATCATGGTTCATGAGGGTACTAAGGAGAATGATGGCCAAGGCTTTAGTTAGTGTTTCACACCAGTATTTCGCCACAGAGTTTTTGTTTAGCCGCGTCGTGTCTGACGGTTCAAATGGGTGTGAATGGAATCGCATTCATGAGCTGGGTCTATATATATTTAGGAATGTGGTGAACCTTGATCAAACTCCAATTCCATACCCTTTACTTTTCATAAGAGAAGCATTGGTTAGATCATAAGGCATGTCCTTAGTTATAGTAGAGGAATTTTTATTTCGACATGTTCTTGTCATGGTTCCATTGTTAACGTAGTTGGATCTAGAAGTTCTCAATTTTCTAAGTGAATTGAGTTGTCGAAATGGATAGTTAGATGTGGATATGTGGTGCTTATTTTTATATTCGACAAATTTGTATTTTTCTTTGGTAGATCGGGTGTATCATTAGTCTAGATTTCATTTGTGAAATCATTTTTCCCATTGCAGCCTCTTCCAATCCTCTCAGATCTTTACTTCTGTATAGATCCAACTATTGACTAGTGTATACGTCAAGTATGGAATCCAGATCTCGGATCAAAGATATCTTTCCGATTTTTTATTATGTAACACGACCCAGAATTGAACCATCTCTTAAAATCAATAAAATAACATGGAAATGATGGTACTAAAGCAAATACTTGTTAAATACTTGGACTAGACCCCTACTAGCCATGACAAGAATTTCGTCAAACATATTGCAAATGTGTAATCTATAGGTGTAATTAGCAATTCTTAGCATAATGGTATCATACTTAGATGAGAATCGCTAAGACCCATTGATGCCTCAACACATAAACTTTTATTCCATCCATTAGGTCATATATACATTGATCATTCAATTACAAGTAAAAACATGATGTGAGCCAAATATGGTTGCTGTCATAAAACACATGCATAACCAACATAATAGGCACAAAATTATCCCTGAAATCACAACCCTATAAAGCACATATAATCCATAATAATAGTGACAGAAATACAAGGATAAATAACCTTTCATTAATGATGTGAAATACAAACCCAAGATGGGACTTCCACATTCCACTTGACTATAGAATGGCTGAGCCAAATCTCTCTTTAGCCATCCAGACCCATGCCAGATTTCAAGAATGAATGTGGGATATCATAGAACAAATCAATCAAAACTCATCTGGGGCTTCCCGTGGCCATCCACCTCAACCCATCAAATAATGATTCCACCTCACATTTAGACACCATAAAACCATCATCATATTGATATTCATCGAAGCCTTCTAAGGCTTCTATAGCATTTGTCCAACCAAGGCTTCCAAGACTAGTAACTCAACCCATAACTTATTTAGGGCTTCCAAAGCATTTTTCCAACTAGGGCATCCAGCACTAGTAACTCAACCCACCTAGGGCTCCCAGAGAATTTGTCCAACCAAGGCTTCTAGGACTACTAACTCAACCCAGGTCATTACAAGGTTTCTAGAGTGTTTGCCTATCTAGGGATTCTAGGACTAGTACATCAACCCAAGCTAAGGAAACATGAGAACCAACCAAAAACAAACAATGAAGGTAACCTGCAATCACCATGGCTACCAAGGAAATGGAAATGCTGAGAAATCCATTGTCAATCCTAGCCATCCTCCATGCCAATGACAAATCGAAACCAAAAATCCACATGCATAGGCCATGTATGCCAAAACTACTGAAGAAATCATACAGGAAACTTGGTATCTACAAGAAAATATTATGTAGTTGCTAATACCAATTCCTTCTTGCACTTTCCTTCTCTTTCGTTGTCATCTTGCTCCAAAAATCCAAGTATGCCACACGCTCCAAGATTGCTCCAAGAAAAACGCTAAGTATCCAAGAGTATGAGAGAGAGATAGAATAATGAGATAGCTTCAAAACTAAACTGACATAAGGTTACCAACTAATCCTCAAAAGTATTTTTATGAATGAGGCCTCTATTTTCTTTGCTTTCCATTATTTTCCTTCATTTTCCTCCTCACATGAAATGTGCGATCTTTCACCTTCCTTTTCTCCTAATTTCCATTATTATCATAAATAAATTTGCCAAAAATTCCATTTTTCCTTTCCAAATCCTTATCCATTGGCTTTGCCAATTTCCTCAGCCATAAACAATCACAAGTGATTCCCATCATTAGGATTTTTCCCAACATTCAACTTGGAATAAGTTTCCCATCATCTCTAGCTATTATTTTTTCTTTATTTACTTTTATTGCATGGAATTTTCACCAGGGCTATTAGAGAACCCTCCCCCTTGGGGGAACACCATCCTCATTGTTCAACAACACATATTACCACAAAAATGTTATAAGAGAAATATATATTGTTGATGGATCTTTATAAATTGTCTCGATGCAGTACCTACAATTCTCAACCTACTAAGAAGAAAACCAACATAAGAACATGACGTCATAACAACATACTACATAGTGGAGCTTTAGAACAAAATTGGTGGCATCATTTACTTCCATATATATATATTATTATTATATATATGTACATAAATCAAGATCATCAAAACATATACCAAAACACGAAGCCAAAACTGCTTTGCCTAAACTGGAAAATAAGGAAGGATACATAGCCCGCTTTTAATCTGCCATATTCCATTTATCTTCGTCGAGCCCAAAGTGCTACCACTACACTTTAAGTTTCTTGGTTTCTCGATTCTGAAGCATGAGCACCTTTCTTGGTAGTATACGCTGAGGCTCTACCTAGATAATTATCCATCTGGTTCCACCTGCAATATCGACCAATCAATCACATGATCAACATCTCTAACCATACTTCTTAAGGAAAGATGCATGGAAAACTTTATGGTCTTTCACTATCAGAGTTAGTGCAAGTCGATAGGATACTATCCCAATGCTCTCAATGATATTGAAGGGTCTACAAAACTATGCTACCAGCTTAGCACATGATCCAATTCGCAAGGATTTTCTGTTTGGTTTGATCTGCAAGTACACCTTGAACTCCTTGAACAACCTGTTTTCCCAACCTGAAACTACTTGAACAACATGTTCCTATCTGTATAACTCTTATTCCTAGCCTATGCTACCTTTATATTCTTTTTTATCACCTGCATTTCCTGTTCCATGTCTGCTAACATATTTGGTACAATCAATAGACTACTACCTAGATCACTCCAACTGATAGGAGTGTTAAAACTTCATACATAAAATGCCTCAAAATGACTATTTCTAAAAGATTATTGATACCTATTTTTTCCTGTTAACTCAACCAATGGAAGATACTCTTCTTACTTCTATTGTTGATGCATCACATACATCATCAACATGTCGTCCAATATCCTGTTGTCCCTCTGTGTCTATCCATCTATCTACAGATGATAAGTGGTACTAAAGGCCAAATTTGTGCCCAAACCTACAAACAACTCCTTCCAAAATTTGGAAGTGAAATTTGCATCCTTATTTGACACAATCTTCTTCAGAACACCATGCAATCTGACCACAACTTGGATGAATACATGTGCTACATCACTAACAGAAATTGTAGGCTTCACCAGAATGAAATGTGCAACATTTGTCAACATGTCCACAATAACCATGATGGAAACATGTTGTCTCATTATATTCAGAAAACCTGTAGTGAAATCCATGGAAATAACCTCCCATTTTCACTCTGGAATATTGGTCGTCTATAATAATCCATCTAGATTCTTACATTCTTCTTTCACTCACTGATAATCAAAACATCTAGCCACGAAATTTACTACTTCCCTCATCAGATTCGGCCAATTATAAAATCTCTTCATTGTTGTGAATGACTTTTGATACCCTGGGTGACCCGAATATAGTGTCAAATGAAACTCTCTCAATATCACCTTCTTGAGCTCATTATTATTCGATACAATATAATATCTCAAAACCTGACCAACCCATTTACTGTAAGACAATATTCCATACCCTATACACTAGTACCTATACATGTACCATCACATGTACCTGTACCATCATATGTACCTATACCATTACAATTACGTGTACCTGTACCTTCACCTCTACCTATACCTATACCTATACCATCACCAATACCTCTACCTGTGCTGTTGTAACCTTTGCACAATATCCATATATCTGACATCTTGCTGACCTGCCCACAAGATCCTATCCTGTAAGTTTGTCCTCCAAGAGCTCGTAGTTTCCAAGTGATTTACATGTACATGTCTGTTAATAGCCTCTCCCACTCCATTCTTTTTACCTTTGATACATCTAATATAAAAATCAAACTAGCTGATCATTGCCAACCATCTAACCTGCTTGGCATTCAAATTCGGTTGGTCAAACAAATACCTTAACCTAATGTGATCTCTCATAAGTAAAAATCTCCTACCAAGAAGATATCATCACGACATATTCAATCAATCTATGATTGTGTCCAACTCAAGATCATTTATTGGGTAGTTATACCAGTTCTTGTTTAATTTTTGGGACTCATAACATAGCACCTTCCCATCCTACATAAGGACTCCACCAAGCCCTCCCTTGCAAGCATCTATGCATACCACAAACTCTTTGTTTGAATCTGCAATCTATAGAACTGATGCATGTGTCAACAACTTCCTAAGTTTCTCAAAGCTGGCCTCACATTTCTCTGTCCATTTGAACTTCTTACCTTTCCTTCGCAATGATCTGGTGGGATAATCAATTTGCGAGTGTTAGAAAATTATATATTACAGAGCAATGGAACGCATCGAATATTGCATAAATATAAACATAGAAAAATGCATAAAACCAGAGAGACACAAATATACGTCGTTCACCCAGTTTGGGCTACCTCCTTCCCGAACAACTAGTCCTTCCTTTCTATTATCCATCAAAATGAAGAGACATAACCTACAGCAGATCCGCTATCATATCCTTTTTTTCTGTCACAGTATCACCTCTCTGTTTCTTGATCGGAGAACATTTATTACACAACCTCAAATACAATTCCCTCTTACATAAGAGAGGGGTTGCCTTTTAGGGCAAAAAACCCTAAACTAAACAGAATTTCTACTGTTAGATCATCCGCCTAATGAACGACCTAGATTGATTAGAAATTACTATACTTTTACAAGGAAATTTTATATTTGTTTTAGCTTTAGGGGCGCTGCCACCAAAAACACCGTCAGGGGACCGATGGCCCCCGAACCACCCAGCTGGGGGGGATCGTCCCCCGCAAACCCCCACGGGGGGGGGGGGGTGCAAGTACCCACCACACCCCGCCATGTGAAGGGGTGTACAAACTTTGTAGGGTATACATCAGGCTGAAACAAAGACCTCTAAATAATCATGCTCCACACCCAACAATCTCCATTTGGAGAATGATTGTAGTAACTCCACCTCTGCCTCATTTGCTGGACAATGACTCCTTTTTGGACCTGGATGTTTCTCATCTTCATCGTCATCCTTGAAGACCAATTGAAACTGAGCATATTCTCAGTTTCTCCCTGGTTACAACTTTTGTTAGCATATCTGCAGGATTTTTGCTAGTGTGTATCTTTTCCACCTTCAACTCTCCATCTTCCAACGCTGATTGTATGAAATGGTACTTGAGCTGTATGTGTTTAGTCCTGGAATGAAATGTTGAGTTCTTTGCAATTCACCCATAAACCTTTGTAACCAAATCATTTCTTTACTAACCTTTGTAGCAGCAACATACTCTTCTTCTATTGTTGAAAGTGCTACAACACTTTGGATTTTTGAAACGCAACTAATAGCTATTCCACCTACAATAAATACATACCTTGTAGTGCTCCTCCTGTTATCTTTGCCACCTACCATATCTGCATCAACATATCCTTGTAGAAAAATGTTTGAACAACCATAGCATAATGCTTATATTGTGGTACCTTTCAAATATCTAAGAGTCCATTTCACTGCCATCAATGTTCCTTTCCTAGATTTTTCATGTACCTACTTACAACTCCCACTGCATGTGCAATATCAAGCCTTGTGGAGACCATTGCATACATTAAGCTTCCAACTACTGATGCATATGGAACTTTAGACATATAATCGATGTCCTCTTGGGTCTTTGGGCACATTTCCCTACTATGTTTGAAATGGCTAGCAAAAGGTGTACTAACTAGTTTTGCATTGTGCATATTAAATCTTTTCAACACCTTTTGTATGTAGTCATTCTGAGACAATGTTAAGTTGCGATTTTTCCTGTCTCTAGTTATTCTCATACCGAGGATTTGTTTTTCAGTTCCCGGATCCTTCATTGCAAATGAATTTTCCAATTTTCTTTTGAGCACATTTATTTCCTACATGTTAGACCCTGCAACAAGCATGTCATCTACACATAATAACAATATAATAGAGTTGCCATCATTTTTCTTTTTTCAGATAAACAAAATGATCAGATTGACATCTAGTATAACCTTGTTCAGACATAAACTTGTCAAATTTTAGATACCACTGCCTTGGAGACCGTTTTAAGCCATACAAGCTTTGCTTCAACCTACACACTATTTTCTCCTTCCTTTTTACCTCATATCATTGTGGTTGCTACATATATATCTCTTCCTCTAAATCCCCATGGAGAAAGGTTGTCTTTACATCTAACTGCTCAAGATGCAAATCTTCAACTGCCACAGGACATAGAATAGCTCTGATTGAAGTCATTTTAACAACAGGAGAAAATATTTCATCAAAATCAATACCTTTCTTCTATGCAAACCCCTTCACCACAAGTCTAGCTTTGTAGCTTTGTTTTCCTCCATCTTCTTCCTTCAGCCTGTAAACCCATTTATTCTTTAATGTAGTTTTTCTTGCAGGCAACTTGACTAAGTCCCATGTTTGGTTGTGCATCAAGGAGTCCATTTCTTCTACCATGGCTACCTCCCACTTCTTCCTTCTTTCAACCTGCATTGCTTCTTCATAACATTCGAGTTGAAGAAAATTAGTAAAAATAAATAATATAACGAAGGAGAGTATCGTTCAGGGGGTCTACTTATCCTAGTAGATCTTCTAGCACCACTTTTAGGTGTTTGGAGTGCCTGTTGCTGTTGTGGTGGTTGTTGTTGTTGTTTTTGTTGATTATTATTATTATTTTTAGGCACCTTTACTTTTTCAGTGATCTCATCAAGGACTGCGTATTCCTTTTTTTCTTTTTGCTATTTCCTTTCCTACAAATGATTCTTATACAAGAACTTTTCATTGAATATTACATCTCTAATCCTAATGATTTTGTGATTTTCATAATAATATAAGCGATAACCAAAATCATTAACACTATATCCAATAAAGGTACATTTCTTTGAGTTTACCTCAATCTTTGTTCTATTTTCTTTATTAATATGGACAAAGGCCTCACAACCAAAAGGCTTCAAAGAAGAGTAGTTTACCTTTTTACCTATCCATGCTTCCTCTGGAACACCACCATACAAGGAACTTGAAGGCCCTCTGTTTATTAGATAAACAACAGTATCTACAACATCTGCCCAAAACTGTAAAGGAAATCCTGCATGCAATCTCATGCACCTTGCATGAAACCATGATTGTTCTGTTCACCCTTTCTGACACACCATTTTCTTGTGCTGTTCGTGGTACTGTCTTCTCTCTGTGAATTCCGTGCTCTGAACAGTACCTATCAAACTGTTTGCTGCAATATTCACCTCCATTGTCTGATCTGAGACACTTCAATTTCTTTCTTGTCTCAATCTCAACCAAAGCTTTCCATTTCTTGAAAGTATCAAATATATCAGTTTTATTTTTAATACAATAAACCCAAGTTTTTCTAGTTTCATCATCAATAAAAGTAACATAATAATGAGAGCCACCGAGAGATGATACCTGAGTAGGTCCCCATACATTTGTATGCAAAAGCTCTAATTTTTCACTCTTCTTTTATTTCCCAACTCTGAGAAATTGGACTCTCTTCTATTTTCCATAAATCCAATTCTCACAGAAGTCCAAATCAACATTCTTCAAACTCGGCAACAAATTCCTTGCGTGAAGAATCTTCATCCCCTTCTCACTCATGTGTTCAGGCCTATGTTGCCATAATGTTGCATCAACTCCTTTGGAAGTTAAAGCATTAATAGAGTTAGAAATACCATTGGATAAATACAATGTACCACTTTTCACCTTTTGCTATTACCAAGGCTCCTTTGGTGACCTTCCAAGCTTTATCTGTGAAAGTTTTCACACAACCTTCACCGCCTAACTACCCTGTTGAAATTAGATTTTTCTTTATATCTGGAACATGCCTTACCTCCTTTAGTAGCCATTGGTTTCCATTCTACTGTTTTACAAGAACCTTACCCATTCCAACAATTTTACAGGGTTTACCATCACCCAAACGGCTTGTCCATAATCTCCTTGAACATAGTCATGAAAGTATTTCTTATTAGGTGTGGCATGGAATGAGGCCCCTAAATCTACCACTTAGGAATCAGTAATATTTTCGAAAGAAAGAATCAAAGCATCTTGTAAGACCTCACCTGTCACATTTGCGTCATGATTATTTTCTTGTTGTGCATCTCCTTTTTTTCCCTTTCGAGATCTACAGTCTTTCTTTAGGTGTCCTTCCTTTCCACATTTCCAGTACACTATCCCCGATCTGGACTTGGATTTGCCTTTCCTTGATTTGCTGTAATATACTGAGTTCTTTCCTTTTTCCATTTTTCTTCCCCTAGACTCTGCACTCAAAGCATTACCCAATGTCTCACCGGAGCTTTTCCGTCACATTTCCTCTCTAAGGATAGCACTGACAACATCATCAAACTTTAAAGTACTATATCTAGAAACATAGTTACCAATGGCCATTACTAAACCATTCCAACTTTCTGGCAATGAGCACAAGAATAAGAGAGCTCTAACTTCATCATCAAAGTTTACCCCTATAGAACATAACTGACTTATAATAGTATTAAAATCTTTTAAATGGTCTGCAACAGATCCACCTTTCGACATCTTCATATTAAATAATCATTTCATAAGAAATACCTTGTTTGAGGCCTAGGGTTTTTCATATAGTTTCTCCAACGTCTTAATCAAACCCTGAGTGATTGTTTCCTTCGAGATGTTGAAGGTGACCAATGCTCACAGGCACAATTGTACTGCTCCGAGTTCCTTTCTATCAATAACGTTCCATTCTTCTTCTATCATACTCGTCGACATCTTTGTTTTTCCACCCAATTATAGGTATAGATCTTTCAGATATAGATAATATTCTTTTTGCATCTTCCACAACAAGAACTTTTGGTCGTTAAATTTCTCGACCATAAACTTGCCATCTTCCGCCATTTCTCCCACTTGAACGAGGAACCCTTCTTTCTTGCGAGTTTATCAGCCAAATAGACCTTCAACTCTAATACCAGTTATTAGAAAATTATATATTACAGAGCAATGGAACGCATAGAATATTGCAGAAATATAAACACAGAAAAATGTATAAAATCGAAGAGACATAAATATACATGGTTCACCCAGTTTGGGCTACGTCCACCATGAAAAACCAACCCTTCCTTTCTATTATCCAGCAAAATGAAGAGACATAACCTACAGTAGATCCATTGTAATATCCTTTGTTTTCTCTCACAGTCTCACCTCTCTATTTCTCGCTCGGAGAATACACATCTTTTAGACAACCTCAAATACAATGCCCTCATACATAATAGAGGGGTTTCCTTCTAGTGCAAAAATCCCTAAGCTAAACATAATTTCTACCATCAAATCTTCTACCTAATGAATGGCCCAGATTGACTAGAAATTACTATACTTTTACAAGGCAACTTTTCATCTATTTTTATCTTCGAGGGCGTTGCCCCCGAAACCCCCGCCAAGGGACTGCTAGCCCTCGAACCACCTAGCCTAGGGGGATCAGCCACCCTTAACCCCCGCAGGGGGGACAAGACCACCCCACGTGGACGGGTGTACAAACTTATTGGGTTATACATCCAACTGAAGCAAGGACCTCTAAATAATCATGCTCTGCACCCAACAATCTACCACTTGGAGAATGATTGTAGCAACTCCACCGCTGCTTCATTTTCTAGACAATGAATCCTCTTTGGACCTGGTTGTTTCTTATCTTAATCATCATCCTTGAAGACCAATTGAAACTAAGCATATTCTTAGTTTCTCCCTGGCTAAAACTTTTGTTTGCATATCTGTAGGATTCTAGCTAGTGTGTATCTTTTCCAGCTTCAACACTTCATCTTCCAACACTGATCGTACGAAATGGTACTTGAGCTATATGTGTTTAGTCCTGGAATGAAACGCTGAATTATTTGCAAGATGACTTACACGTTGGCTATCATAGTATAACATGCCCATATCATGCTCCTTACCTAATTCAACCATAAACCTTTGTAACCAAATCATTTCTTTACTAGCCTCTATAGCAGCAACATGCTCTTTTTCTATTGTTGAAAGCGCAACAACGCTTTTTATTTTTTAAACCCAAATGACAGTTGTTCCATCTACAGTAAATACATATCTTGTAGTGCCCCTCCTGTTATCTCTATCACCTACCATATCTGCATCAACATATCCCTGTAGAAGAATGTTTGAACAACCAAAGCATAATACTTGATTTGTGGTACCTTTCAAATATCTGAGAATCCATTTCACTGCCATCCAATGTTCCTTTCCTAGATTGTTCATCTACCTGCTTACAATTCCCACTACATGTGCAATATCAGGCCTTGTGTAGACAAATCCATACATTAAGCAACTGCTGATGCATATGGAACTTTAGACATATAATCCATGTCTTCTTAGGTATTTGGGCACATTTCCTTACTAAGTTTGAAATGGCTAGCAAAAGGTGTACTAACTGGTTTTGCTTTGTGCATATTAAATATTTTGAACACCTTTTGTATGTAGTCATTCTGAGACAATGTTAATTTGGGATTTTTCCTGTCTCTAGTTATTCTCATACCAAGGATTTGTTTTGCAGCTCCCAAATCCTTCATTGCAAATGAATTTGCCAATTTTATTTTGAGCACATTTATTTCTTGGATGTTAGACCCTACAACAAGCATGTCATCTACATACAATAACAATATAATATAGTTTCCATCATTTGGCTTTTTCAGATAAACACAATGATCAGAGTGACATCTAGTATAACCTTGTTCAGATAGAAACTTGTCAAATTTTAGATACCACTGCCTTGGAGCCTGTTTTAGGCCATACAAGCTCTTCTTCAACCTGCACACTAGTTTCTCCTTCCGTTTTCACTCATGTGTCTGAGCCGATGATGCCATAATGTTGCATCTACTCCTTTGGAAGTTAAAGCATTAACATAGTTAGAAATACCATTGCATAAATACAATGTGCCAACCTTTTTGCCTTTTGCTATTACTAGGGCTCCTTTGGTGACCTTCCAAGCTTTATCTGTGAAAGTTGTCACACAACCTTCGCCACCCAACTGCCCTGTTGAAATCAGATTTTTCTTTAGATCTGGAACATGTCTTACCTCCTTTAGTAGCAGTTGGTTTCCATTCTACTGTTTTACAAGAACCTTACCCATTCCAACAATTTTACAGGGTTTATCATCACCCAAACGAACTTGTCCAAAATCTCTTTTAACATAGTCATGAAAATATATCCTATCAGGTGTGGCATGGAATGAGGACCCTCAATCTACCACCCAGGAATCAGTAATATTTTCGAAAGAAAGAATCAAAGCATCTTGTAACACCTCACCTGTCACATTTGCTTCATGATTGTTTTCTTGTTGTGCATCTCCTTCTTTTCCCTTCCGAGATCTACAGTGTTTCTCTAGGTGTCCTTTCTTTCCACATTTCCAGCACACTATCCCCGATCTAGACTTGGATCTGCCTTTCCTTGATTTACTCCGATATCCTGAGCTCTTTCCTCTTTCCATTTTTCTTCCCCTAGACTCTAAACTCAAAGCATTACCCAATATCTCACCGGAGCTTTTCCTTCGCATTTCCTCGCTAAGGATAGCACCGACAACATCATCAAACTTTAAAGTACTAGATCCAGAAATAGAGTTACTAATGGTCATTACTAAACCATTCCAACTTTCTGGCAATGAGCACAAGAATAATAGAGCTCTAACTTCATCATCAAATTTTACCCCTAGAGAACTTAACTGACTTGTAATAGTATTAAAATCATTTAAATGGTTTGCAACAGATCCACCTTCCAACATCTTCATATTAAATAACTGTTTCATAAGAAATACCTTGTTTGAAGCCGAGGGTTTTTCATATAGTTTTTCCAACGCCTTAATCAAACCCTCTGTCATTGTTTCCTTCGAAATGTTGAAGGCAACCGATGCTGCGAAGCACAAGTGTACTGTTCCGAGTACCTTTCTATCGAGAAATTTCCATTCTTCATCTCTCATACCCATCAGCATCTTTGTTTTTCCGCCCAATGGTAGGTACAGATATTTCTGATACAAATAATCTTCCATCTACATCTTCCACAACGATAAGTTTTGCCCGTTAAATTTCTCGACCCTAAACTTACCATCTTCTGCCATTGCTCCTACTCGAACGAGGAACCCTTCTTTCCTGCGAGTTTATCAGCCAAATAGACCTTCGACTCTGATACTAGTTGTTAAAAAATTATATATTACAGAGCAATGGAATACATAAAATATTGCAGAAATATAAACACAGAAAACGAATAAAACAATAGAGACACAGATATACATGGTTCACCCAATTTGGGCTACGTCAACGGAGAAACAACCAGTCCTTCCTTTTATATTATCCACCAAACTGAAGAGATACAATCTATAGCAGATCCGCTGTAACACCCTCTTCGCTCTCAATCTCCTCTCTCTTTCTCACTCAGAATACAAACCTACATAGATGCAATACAATTCCCTCATATATAGCGAGGGGTTGCCTTCTATGGCAAAAAACCATAAATTAAACATAACTTCTACTGTCAGATTTCCACTTAATGAATGGCCCAGATTGACTAGAAATTACTATACTTTTACAAGGCAATTTTACATCTATTCTTAGCTTCGGGGACGTTGCCCCCGAAACCCCCCGCTAGGGGGGGCTCCACAAAGGTCGCAACCACCCTCCCTGTAGCGAATATTTTACGGGCGGTCGAACTGGGGCCCAATGTGGCGATACCTTTGAATACAGAAGATAATCAGGCTCCACACAGAATAAAATGTATTTTCATAAATGAAATCATTTACACGAAAAGAACACTAACCAATGGAATTACATATTTTATTTAACAAAAAAATTATGAATATTATCTGCGCAAACTTCTTTTTATCTATATATTTTATTTATGCATTTAATTGATAATTCAATATTAACTATCTTTTTAGAATAATATAAGAAAGGAAGAAGCTAGTAAATAATTATGGATTTTTTAAATTAATTGTATTGAAATTTAATAATAATTTTTTTTTTTTTTTTGTCAAGTTGTTTGTGATTTTCTAAGTTTGACTTGTGACTTCAAGAGCCACGATTTAGGGGCATCTAATCAATCAAAGTTACTCGAGAATCATATTGGTCTGGGACACACCATCCCTAACCTGAATGTATTTTTTAGCATGTCTCCTCCCTTAGCACAAGACACAACCACCCCATAAGTTTTGATCCTAGGTCACTTGCTAACAAAACCCATCCTCAACCAATTGTACTAATAAAACTTGACATTTTTTATCTATATTAATTAAAATATTTAATAATTGAAAATAGGCATAAAAATATTTTATTTAGAAAACAAATATATCTTTATATGCGACCATTGACTTCAATCTTTCCAACATTGTCCGAACAAGCACGCTCATTATATTTTCTTTTCTTCATTCAAATATAAGTAGAAAATTATATGGGTAAAGAAAACATTAACATTGATATCTATGTCAAAGTTTTGGTGAAATGTTTATCTTCTTATTTTAAATAAAAATTGAAAACATACGTGCTTATTTGTTTATAAGCATTAAGAAAAGGTTTTTTTTAAGCATTGGAATGTATTATAAAAAGATTGTTATTATTATTGAAGATATATTTATTAAAAGAAATCTTATATAAATTTTAGGAAAAATAATAAATTTGTTTTTTCAATAATTAGTAAGAAATAAATTTTAAATATTATTAGAGAAATTAAGTATATAAATTTTATAAAATGTTTAATTAAATAAGATATATAAGATATATGGATGTTTTTAATACTCTTCACTTTATATATAGGGATATAGAGATGTAGATCATAATTTAGTGTTGGCCGCTCAATTAGCTCCTTTCTTATTTTTGGAAAATGATATGGGCACCTTTTTAAATTGATTTTTTGAGTTTTCATTTTTAACATTTGTTTTTAATTTTGTATGATTGTAATGGTCTTCATGTATAATTTGATTTCTCTCATTGATGAGATGGCATACCCTTGGTTACTTTGACGGGTGTGTTGATTTGCAAGATTTGCTTTTAGTGTTTGCTTGATGAACATGTCTCTCATTTAGCAACAATATGAAAACTTTGTCTCTTTACGCTATTCCAATGTGTTATTGAAGACATATAACTCTATAGAGTATATGAATGTTAGAGTGAAAAGGGCCACTACAAAATCTTGATTCTGTAGCAGCCCTACCTTATTTCAGTTAGCATATTATAATGTTTTTCTAACATTTTATTTCATATGTATGGTTGAATTGTTAATTAGCCCTAACATCTACATGTGCTTAGGGTAATGGATCGATGGCATTTTGAGGATGCTGAGTTATATGGTGATTTTTTGCTTGATTGTTCTTACACAGTTTATTTTTCATGTACGTCGTACCATGACTTTAAACATATGAGACTTGGTTTAATATATTATTAATTGTATGAACGACTTATGATTATGAGCATGTATCCATATATGTGGTGATATTTCGAAATTTATGGATATGAAATCATGAGGAATGATGTTTTCGAGCTAAGAGTTATTGCTTTGAGATTTGTATCAAGGTTTATGGGTGATTTGGTGTCCTTGTCAGGGATGTTAATCTTGACTTTTTCCAATTGTATCAAATCTACCGCTCATAGTTACTCGTGCCTTGCAACCATTACTCTCTTTGTACTATGCTCTCGCTTGTCAATGCTTCTGTTAATTCCTTGGGGTTTCGAGGATATCAACTCCTATTCATTTCATTGTTTACCTCATACTTCACAGACTTCTTTGTGAGATAGGGTTTGGTCACCCAATTGTTGCATTTTCCCCTCTATTTCACCTTCATTCCTAGCTAAAACCCTCTTGGATTATAGCCATGGAATGCCTTATCCTATCAGAAGCCATTAGGTTTGAAATGGTAGAGGCATACAGTGAATGTGCAAACTTGTTCCACGAGGTTGGCTAGTGGGATTTTCTGCAATTGTTTTGGGGTTTTAGTAAAGGGGTTTTCATATCTTTTTCTTACGTTCACTGTGAAGAAAGCCTAAGCGGGTGATCTAGAGATTGTTGTAGATGATGATTTCATTGCAGAGGTTGGACA
The DNA here is from genome assembly GCA_000404065.3 of Pinus taeda. Taxonomy (NCBI): domain Eukaryota; kingdom Viridiplantae; phylum Streptophyta; class Pinopsida; order Pinales; family Pinaceae; genus Pinus; species Pinus taeda. The sequence goes on from APFE030861033.1 coordinate 215,485, forward strand.
TCTCCTAATCGAAGGAGAGAAATGGTCCAAAAACTGTGAAGTACGCAACATTCCATGGAAGAAACTTCTTGCTAATAAAGAATGTGTATATCATGTGAAAGGTATGCCTATTTCTTCTCTAAAACCGAAATTGTAGAACTTAATGCTTTTGTTGCATCGATATATAACTTGTGAAGGGAGATATAGTTTGGTTTTTGTCTATCATATAAGATTTTTAATGGCATTTCTCAGCCATAAGCTTAATTTTCCATTTTATTTGTATAAAATCTTAACTAAAATGGTCTACACATAGGAGTCATGCCACAAGAACTCTGGAAGATCACTCTTTAATCACAGTCTTATTTGTATCCTCGTTAGACACCAATTGGTTAAGGTAGGGGGTGATGGGGACCATTTCCTTAAGCAAAATGGTTTTGATAAACCTAAACTCCTTGAAGATTCTGATTCCCCAGGTCTATCCATGTCAAACCCTCCTTTGGATAGTCTTTTTCGGTCACCATCTCATCATTTTTTATAGAATGATTGTGAAGAACCACTTCATGAACCAAACCTTGTGTTTACGATGATAATAAGTGAAATCCTCGGACCTACTCTTGTTCGCTTAACTAGAAGCATGGCCAAGGGTACTATTGTTTGTTATATGGAATTAAAACAAGAATTTAGGGATAAAAAGAAAAGGAAATTCTCCAAGGTTAGTCTGCAACCTGAACATGTACCTATAGAACTTGCTCATCAAGAAGAGATTAGTCATGTAGAGAAAAATCCTTAATATCAAGTTAAAATTAAATAAATTCATAAGAAAATTTCTCAGGAAAGATGGAACAGGCATGTGAATGCTCCTACAAAGGAAGTGTTTGTTCACTTGGAGATTCCGCTTGAACCTTCAACCAGGAAAACCAAACCTCAGGTTGAAGATTCTGCAGAATGCGGAAATGTTGAGTCTGTTGTTAAAAACAACACTAAGAGTGCTCCTCAAAGTCATTATAACTCGTATCTTTGTTGTATTTATACTAGCATTAATAGTTTCCATTCACTATGCCACGTCTAAATTGTCATATTAATTAGTTAATCTAGGAAAAAGAATAACTCAGGGCTTCATGTCGAGCTAGGGAAACAAAATAGGGAACAAAAATCCCCCAATATTGAAAATAAATCACAGGCTAAAGATACACATATTATCATCAAAATCATCAAAGGTCAATGTAGTTATATATTCTTATATGGATGACTTTGGTCTTAATAAGTAATGATTGTATTGTTATTTATGATCAAGATGTTTGAAGTTTTCAAGGTATGTGTCAATTTGATTTATTTTACTAAAATTAAAAGGGATTTGCTATAGAATCCTTGATTTTGTAGTAACCCTGTATTCTTGTACATACAATGTTCAATTATGCTTTGTTTGTTGCAACATATCCTTCACATTTGTTGAATGTTGGTTTTCGACCCTACGAGGAAGGATATGCTCGATTGGCCTGCACCTGTTGCAAGTTGTGCATGGATTCCCTACAAGTCATTTGTCTTCTTCTTTTACTTTTTACAATTCGGCCAACAGAGCAAGAAAACGGTTTGAATTATCTCGGTAATAGACAATTAGAGATTTCTCAGGAATATTTTATAGATACAATAGGTCTCTTGAGAGTAAAAGAGAGGCATATGTAGTATTATTGAGGAAATTCTAGAGAAAATAATATTTTTTTAAACTATATGTGACTGTGGAATATTTTCTAATTATACTCTGAGTTTTAATACTTCATTTTATTTAGTCAAATACTTATTATGCCTTTTATTGTTCCATAGTCATTGATATTTATCATCTACTCGCTTCTGTGTAATTCAATTTCTTATAATACAGCAGATAGCAGAAACTATTTGTGTGGTTTTATTCCATAAACGGTCGGAAATTTATTACATTTCTTTTCTATCTTACATTGATTCAATTTGTATATGTTCGTATACGATCATTATCGCTCTCCAGTGACTTGTATCCTAAGGATGATAATTGATTTGGACACCCATTTGTTCTAGGTTCTTGTGGTTTTATTCCAGAAATTTACAACTTAGATAATGTCATCTCTTACATATGAATTGAATTAATGTTTATGTTGTAGTGATTTCTAAGTTTATATGTTCATTTTGATTATTGCGTATTGATTTGATTCATAAACAAGTAATTAAATGATTATTCTTTTTCGAAATTGTTACACTAACCTTCTATATTTCTACCGAGTAAGTATTGTGCATTAATTAGACACTTTTGCATTAATTCTTGTTTGTTATAAGAATAGATACAGTTTGATTTGGATTTATTCAAAAGATAAGAGACTTTCATTTTAGCAGTTGTTTATCTTTTCTTTCACATTAAGAATCAATTTCTCGTTTTAATTTTAATTTATAATTTCATATGTAAATTAAAATTAGGGATTACATTTCTTACTATTTTTGTAGATAATTACATTTCAATTCTTTTGTACCATTTAAGTTTTGTTCTTATCTTTACTTTGATGTATTATAGTTATGTTTGTATATATTTTAATGTATTCTTTTGCAAATGATTACTGATTTCTGTATTATATTCTTGTAATTGATATTTTTCTTGTATAATTAATAATTTATATTTATTGTACTTCTAGTAGTTATTAATCTATAAATTGTGTTTAATTATTCAACCCATAGTTTTAGGTACATTTAATAGTAGTTTTAGTTTCACATAGGTAGTATAAATTAGGATTAGTTTTCCGCTTGTGTTCTTCTTCGCAAGAGGAGGAATATGAAGGCTAACAGAGCCTTAAAACCCATCGACGAAGACCACACCAAACAACTAGGGCTATTTGACAAACTCTAGTCTGGGTTGTTTCTCCCTTGTTGACTAGGGTGCACTCAAAACCTGCGTCAATAAAATGGCGTTAGAAGGAGGTCCCATCCAATAGTAAATGGCAAAAGGTAGTCATAAAAGACAAACCATTAGGTCACCTATTATCACTAGGAGTCATACAGACCCTCCCCCTGATGAGACTTCTTCTAGTTCTCAGCCCCAAGATGAACAAACCAATAGTGAGCCTACCACTCCCACTCAAACACACATACATCTAAAATTGACAAAGTTCTTCAAAGATATCATGAACTTCTCTCTTGAACTCAAAAAAAAATTGGAATTAACTAGCTCTATCTAAAGAATACTATCTCACCTAATCTGAAATCGATCATAAACTAAAACTGAAGTAGAATTGATTAATTTCCAATAGTGAATTTGGTTCTTAACCTTAAGTGTTGAATGTGGAAGACTGAAGGAAAACAATTGATTTAAGACTGAATCAATAACTTAAGAAACATAATTAAGCTTGAATTTACAGAATAAAACAGCGATATTAATCACGGAGTTCGTCCCTGATGGACTACGTCTCCGGGTCCACTTTCAAGATGGGTGATCGCTTTATTAGGATTAAATCCGAGAAGGTTGATTACACAACAAATTAGTTAGACTGAATGTACACGTAGGCACTTCTGGTCTCTGTCAAAAGAAAGCTATCTGAATTAGCTTTCCAATGCCTGTCACAGTTCCCAATTGCAACTCAAGATACTCTCATTACACTGAAAAAAAAATAGCCTATGATCTCCAGAACCTGCATACAAACTTCTAAAACCACTCATCCTCTTCAATGGTCGAGTTGGTGAATTTATAAGGCATTAGGTGCATTGTAACTCCTGCTACCCAAGTTTGGCATGTACTAGCTGAAGTTAAGGGTTCATGGGTCTCGGTCTTATGTCTAGCTGACACCTTAGGGTTAAGTTGCATGGTGGTGGAATCACATTTATCCCACAAAACAAATAAAAACCCCAAAATAAACTTTATAATAACCCTGAACTCGTTAATTGTAAACTGACAGCACGAATTGGGTGGACCGTTGGCATGTGACCATGCAATCTAACTCTTGGCGGCCACCTATGGTTCAAGCTGACAGTGCGGTCTGACGATTCATGTAACAGCTTCTTAAGGCCCCGATGGTTATGGCTTATCCGCGACTTACCCTCTAGTGGTTCCGCTAACGATGTGCTTCGACGGTTGTATGTGACAGCTACCTCCAACAGTTATGGCTTACCTCCATGCGGTTAGACTGTGAGTTGTTAGGAGTTGTGTTCACATGCGCTGATGTCTCCGCCATGGTTAGAGACTATGTAACATCTCCCTGTTCACATATAGCATGGTTCCAACACATCTTAGCTACTGCAGTTAGACTATGGGTGGATTTTTGCATTGTATTTTTAATACAAAGTCCGAAAGTGGGTCTTTGAACCATATGACTAATGTTTTAGTGTATTAGGTTTATTAATACAATTTTGCACCATAGGTTAGGTGCTAGATCATGTCCTTAGCATAGGTTACAATGAGCTAGGACTTAGACTTAGGCTTTAGTTCCACCATAAATAAACCCATTACAATATCTTTGTCACAATGCGACACTAAACACCACATGGCACCCATAATCACCATGACGATAACCATGAACTGAAACACCATGAAGAATTGAATCAACACTAGATAAACTTAACACTGATGATGAACTGAACACTGACGATGAATAGAACACTGTGCAACTGATATGATGAGATCCTCCTGGATCAATCCTCTCCACTTGAAAGCTTTTAGACCACAAAAGTTTAATTTTAAGCAGGGACTGGGTGAGGGTAGAGTTCCTTCACTCTCCTGATCCTTATCCACTTTTCCTTGCTGATGTAAGACCACATTCGACCACCACACTAAAAGTGATGACCTTGATGATGCTTACCATGGCGCATTTTGAACCTATGAACTATTCCATCCATATGCAATATTCACAACTTGCCAAGATGGTTAAACAACCTGTCATAAACATGATATTTTGTTTCTTCCATCTGTGCATCATTAGTTAGTGATTCATGAATATCTTTGAAAAAAGTCTCTATAGGATATTGTTCAATACAACTGATGTGTACTAACAAACTATTTTGCAGGCTAACTAAAACATTCAAAGAAATCCTTGACATCATATCAGCTACTTTGCTTGATGTACCTTCCTGAATCCTGATTACTAAGTGGACTTACTGCAATAGACCCATCAAACTGTAATGTGAAGACTTTTGCAACTTAGTTTGAATTTGAAGGTATTGAAGTGGTTGTTGGGATGTTTGAATCACATTTTCTTCACCCATTAACTTATGTCTCCATTGTTTAACATTTATCATTAAAGCATAAATTTCCCTATCATGTGTTGGATGCTTTGACATTGCTTTAGAAAATGCTTTGATATGAAAACAAATAGGCTTCTCTTTCTAAAACAAAACTGTACTTATTGCATACTTACTAGCATCAGACTCTATTTGTTGAAGGTTTAGTGGAACTGTTATCATTTTTTACTTTGAAGTTTCACATGCTTTTAGTTGTTTTCATCTCCACTAAGATGAGGCTTTAAAACTGTTTAAAACATGAAATGGTGATGCAATACAAGAGAAATGAAAAAATGATTTTCCCCAATATTGATTTGCATCCCTGGAATTTAGAACTTCCCAACCTGGATTGAAATGATACATTCTGACATTAGGAAGAGGAGCATTGGACATCAATTGTACCTTATGTTGTATTTCCCGTTTATGAGCAAGATGTTTTGGTTCTTTAAATAGACCTGGAAAAGATTCTACCACTTCAACCAAACTATATTAAAACTAAGACTCACAACCTGAATAAGCATCATGTCGACTCTTATGTTGTTCTTTTACAAATATGAGTAAAAATATCTTACTTGAACTTATTAATCGCTTCATCTGAGTAGCAATGACTGAATCCAAGTGATTTTTAGTTTTATGTGCCCTGACAATAAATTCAACCCCATGTTTCTTAAGGTGATATTTATGCTCTTTCCTATAAAACACTGCATCATGATCATAGAGATAAGAACTTCCTAGCACTACTCCACATATGTCTACTGGAACCATATCTAATTCCACTTCATCAATGTAATTAGCTATAATGACAAATTTTAACCGACACTGATTTGTGACATTTATATGAGTTGATTTATTCAGCCAACCTAATGGGTATGGTCTTGGATGATTCTGTGTCTCCAAACCCAATTTCTTAACTAAATATTCAAATATCAAATTTGCCTGTGATCCACTGTCAAACATTGTATATATTTTTGCGTGCTTAGAAATTATCCTTATATGAAATAGTTCAACTCTTTTATCCTCATTCAAATGATTTATGTTTGAAGAAGATGCAGAAGTACTAGAACTTGAACCAGTATCGGAAGTTTTACCTGTTGAAACTATGGCAATTATCCTCCTTTCATCACCTGAATCAGAGCCTAGATCTTGTTGGATTGTTGCATTTGCTTTCATTTCATCCTTCTCGTTAAGGAACTTCTTTGGCTTAAGTTCAGGATGAAGTTTCCAAAATCTAGATTCATCATGACCTACTCTTTGGCAATGCGAACAAGTAGGTCTTTCCTTTTGATCTGTCGTTGATTTCTTTCCCTTCAAATTTCTCCTCCTCTTGTTGTCATTCAAATCCTTGATTTCCAAATGTTTGGATGACTGCAGTGAAAACTTGAATGGTCTACCACCTGAATCAATATGTATGGCTTGAACACACACTTCATCAAATTCATCAGGACTAAACATCAATAATGTATGTTGCAAATATGAATGAACTTCCATTGTACTTTAATAAAGCTTCACGTGTATCCAATGAAATACCAAGTGCCAATGCTTTATTTCTAGACTCTTGAGTAAACTTCTGAACACTCTGCCCTTTGCCTTGCCTCAAATGCTGCCAATCAATAATAGCTTGCTGCATGTATCCTAAAGGATAGAATTGTTTTCTAATAGCTTTTAAAAACTTAGACCATGAAGAGATGACTTTACCTTTCCGCTTTACATCTATTTGAATTTTAATTTCCCACCAGATTAAAGTTGTTCCCCTCTTTATAAGTGTAGCTAACTGAATTTTTGTTTTATCATCAGAAATGGTCTGAATACGACAATACACTTCTAACTGCTTAATCCAGTTATCTAAATTTTTAGGATTCATTTCACCATCATAAACAAGTAACTCAAATTTTAGATCAAGTTTTAGATGTTTTCTTAGGTTTATTTTATGTTTCAGATTCTGAACTGGAAGAAGAATAACAAGAATATGATGATGGAGATGATGGAGGAGAAGGAGATTTATCAGCCTTGCATTTACCCTTGTCATTCTTCGATGTCTTTGAAAAATAAGTTGCGTCTCTCACCTTTTTATCTTCTTAGAGTTCTCCCAACATCTGTTGCATGCTCAAAAACACTTTTTGAAACTATTCCACTCATATTCTCTTCAGGAGTTTCACCTGCATCAGATCCTGTCATGGTCAATTTATGAGCAAATCTTCACTTTCTAATCTCTGGATCAAACTCCTCAAGTGTTCCTTCTCTGCATTGCGACTTTGACCTGGTTAACATTCATTGGAAGAAATTATACCCAACACAACCTGCTTTGATACCAAATTATATGATCTGAAATCAATCATGAACTAAAACTGAAGTAGAATTGATTAATTCCCAATAGTGAATTTGATTGTTAACCTTAAGTGTTGAATGTGGAAGACTGAAGGAAAACAATTGATTTAAGGCTAAATCCATAATTTAAGAAACATAATTAAGCTTGAATTTATAGAATAAAACAGCAATACGAGACAACGATATTGATTACGAAGTTCGTCCATGAAGGACTACGTCTCTGGGTCCGCTTTCAAGATGGGTGACTGCTTTATTAGGATTGAATCTGAGAAGGTTGATTACACAGAAAATGAACCAAACTGAATGTGCACGTAGGCACTTTTGGTCTCTGTCAAAAGAAAGCTCTCTGAAATAGATTTCAAATGCCTGTCATGGTTCCCAATTCTGACTCCAAATACTTCCATTACACTAAAAACAAAACAACCTATGATCTCCAGAATCTGCATACAAACATCTAAAACCACTCATCCTCTTCAATGATCAAGTTGGTGAATTTATAAGGCATTAGGTGCAATGTAACTCTTGTTGCCCAAGTTTGGCATGTACTAGTTGAAGTTAAGGGTTCATGGGTCTCGGTCTTATGTCTAGCTGAAACCATAGGGTTAAGTTTCATGGTGGTGGAATCACATTTATGCCACACACAAAAACAAAACCCCCAAAATAAAATTTATAATAACCCCGAACCCATTAACTATCAACTGATAGTGCGAATTGGGTGGACTGTTAGCATGTGACCAAGCGGTCTAACCCTTGGCATCCACCTGCGATGTTTACCCCCATAGTTCAAGATGACAGTGCGGTCTAACAGTTCATGTGACAACTTCCCAAAGCCCCGATAGTTATGGCTTATTTGTGGCTTACCCTCTAGTGGTTCCACTAACGGTGTGCTCTGATGGTTTCATATGACAGCTACAGCCAACAGATATGGCTTACTTTCGTTCGATTAGACTGTGAGTTGTTAGGAGTTGTGTTCACATGCATTCATGTCTCCGTCACGGTTAGGGATAGTGTAACCTCTGCCTGTTTACATGCAGCACGGTTCTGAAGTGGCTTAGCCACCGTGGTTAGACTGTGGGTTGTGTTTTGCATTGTACTTTTAATACAAAGTCCGAAAGTGGGTCTTTAAACCATATGACTAAAATTTTAGTGTATTAGGTTTATTAATATAGTTTTGCACCATAGGTTTAGTGCCAGGTCATGTCCTTAGCATAGGTTACAAGGAGATAGGACTTAGATAAACCCATGACAACATCTTTGTCATAATGATACATTAAACACCACATGACGCCCATAATCACCATGACGGTAACCATGAACTGAAACACCATGAAGAACTGAATCAACACTAGATAAACTTAACACTAATGATGAACTGAACACTGTGCAACTGATCTGATGAGATTCTCCTGGATCATCACCACTTGGTTACTCATCTTGACCTTCAATCACAAGAACCCACAGTACTGGATCCACATGGAGACATCTCTCAGACTACCCACTCTTAGTAATAGATTACATGGTATTTTAAGTGGTAAAATCCTTGACCTCAATTAGTCAACATCTGAGCTACCTGTTGGTGAATCCAACCAACCAACTTTGTTTGGAGGTTATGGTTCTCCTCCTTCACCATCTAGCTCACCCTCTTCCTTAAGATAATTCTCTAGTGAAGAAGGCTCTTTTGAGTCATTGGAATCTGAAGGATCCCCAAAGATGGCAATCAATCAAGGTAACCCTGGAAATAATCAAGGGAATCCACAAAATAATCCTGTATCCCCTTCTCTTGATCAGGATGCAATTATTGTTCCTAGTGTACAACATCCCCTACAAAGGATCCCACACAAGTTTCTCACAAAATTCAACCATGATTCGAAGCAGCCAATTTAGGATCACATCAAGGAATTTATGTTAGCCATTAGACAAAAGAACGTCTGACAAGAAGACATATTTTACATATTGTTCCCTTATACATTTGAGTGGAAGGCCACTACATGGTACTTTCCTCAGCCTCCCCAAAGTATTGTCTCTTGGCTACAATTTGAAACTGCGTTTCTAGAGAAATTTGAAGACGATAAACCACTAAAGGTGTTGGTCACAAAATTGTCTAACATGAAAATGGAAAATAAAGAGAAGGTAAAAGATTTCAATGTTATATTTCATTCATTAAAGTATAAAATTATTATTGAATATATGCCCACTTAGAACTTTATTTTTCCCTGCTATGTGAAAGCTTTACCTTACGATATAGCCATGTGGGTGAAGAGAACCCAGAAAACTACATTATAGGCAACCTTTGAGGAAACATTATTCGTAGAAAAGGATATCCTTAGTCTTAAGCTCAATTTTGATTAACAATTTAACACAAATTCTTCTTCTGGAAAGAAATATGAAACCTCAAAAAAACCCTCCAAAAATAAAGAGTCTTCCCCTCTTCCCATTTTGATTTGGAAAGTCTCCAAAAGGCTCTCAATAAACTATCAAATATGGAAAAGGATTCAGCAAAAAGTTCTTCAAACAAATCGAAATTTAGAAATTCTTATAGGAAGCCTTTCCTAAATATGTTCCTCCGAATTAGGGACTTATTACGGAAGTTTTAATAGATACCATACAAGCAATCATTGTTGAAACTACCTCTGATGAAAACGATGCAAAGGAGGCTGAAATTAAATTGGAAGAAGAAAATTATCAGCCACCACCTGTTATAGGTCATTTTTCAAACATGTTGTTTGAAGAAGACCTTGATTTGATTGTTGCTAATCAACACCAATACAATACACGTAGTTAAAGTTCCACCAAAAAATAGGATCCTCTTTCTATAAATAATGCCAAAAACACCAAAAAACGACCAATAAATGCGCAAAAAAATTGTTGTCATAAACTTAGAATACGACCCCATTGAAGACTTGAAAAAACAAAAGGTTAACATTTCATGTTTGAACTATTGAAAAATCCTTTAATTTAGCATAAGGTTCAACAACACTTTGCTGAAAATTTTGTTAAAAATAACGTTGTTTCAGACAAATATATAGCTAATTTTGAAAGACCTCCATCCAATCATGTGTAGATTTTAAATGTTCGTCAGAAAACATTCCTACACAAAAAATAAATCCACCCCAATATTGCCTACTTATGAAATATTTAATCGCAATGTACACAATTGTATGATAGATTGAGGGCTTCCTCAAATGTTATGCCACTCTTATTATGCAAGAAATTAAATGCCCAAATGCATCCTTCGAAGCAAAAATCGTTCAACTTGATAAAACAATCATGAAGGTAATAAGAGAGCTTATTGATGTACTTATTAGATTATCATCAAATCACAGGGTTCAATAGACCATTGACATAGTTATTATAGACATTTCTGAAGAATACGACTTATTTTTAAGTCAGGATTGGATGCAACATTTAAAGGGTTACATGTCTACATACCTAACTAATTTATGGTTACCTTGGAAAGGTGAACCAACAAGATTAGAAATAACAAAGAAAAACAAATGTGACATGTTGTAACTAAAATTGATGGTCCTAACAAGCTGAGAATGTTTACTAATTCTTTAAGTATCGATTCATTCTTTGGTAATTTTGTTGCTGATCTTTCTCCTTTTTCAAATAGTGAACAACAATCTAAATTTTCAATGGTCAATAAATTAGTAACAACAAATAAAAATGTGATCGATGTTAATTCTGATCCTAAATGCCAATTATGGTCTTTCTATTTTGATGGGTTGAAATCTAAAGAAGGTGCAGGTGCAGGTTGTCTCCTCTTAGATCCTAGAGGAAATGAAATATTTATTGCTTGTAGGTTAGAGTTGGAGTGCACTAAAAACATTGCAGAGTATGAGGCACTAATACAAGAACTCAAGAAGGCTTTATATCTCCAAATTAAGTGTTCGAAAGTGTATGGTGATTATAAAATAATCATAAAACAAGAAAAAAATGTCATTCATTGCCCTTTTTCTTGCTAAGTAGAGGTATGCGACTTGACTTCAAATTTTCTGCATTTAATATTGTTTCTATACATATATATTTAAATCGGGAAGCTGATATATTAGAAAATGTGGCATATAGGTTAATTCCAACTGAGGGGTTTGAGCCTAATTCTTTTTCTGTTGATGTGTTATTTACACTATCAATACCTGATAATGTAACTAACTGGTGGGTATTTGACCATGCTCAATAGATTCTCCAGTTCTTACATTTGGAAGACAATTTTCGTGATACTTGATCAATGAGTAGACTCATGAGGATAACCTATGTGACTTTTCTCAGATTCCAAGCCAATAGTCATTGGAATATTCAGCTGATCTGGTAAAATCTATCCCTCGACCTGTTATTAGGCTTGAAAATTTTTATGATTTGTAGGATGGATTTAAGAAAAATGTGAATTGTAAAACCAACAGTTCAACCATGCAATACAAGCTCATTAATTTGGGAACCAAAGATAAACCTAGAAACATTAATTTGGGAATTAATTGTACCCCTGATGATGGACTCACTAAGTTAGTCCGAAACATTGGTTTGAAAAACTGATAACAGGTTTTTTCCACAAATATTTTTAAAAAATTTAAAGACATCTTCACCTGGGAATATGGGGACCTTAAAAAAATATATTCCAAAACTATACAACATATAATTCCTATTGAACCTCACACTAAAACTTTTCAAAATAAGTTGATAAAAATCTATCCCAGCTTGGAATCAGCTATCAAGAGTGAGTTGAACAAACTCTTAGTAGCTAAGATAATCTTCCCTATTTGGCATAACCAGTGGATGGAAAATTTAGTTCCAATAAGAAAGAAAAATGGAGATATTCGTCTTTGTATTGACTTTATAAACCTCAATAAATCTTATGATAAAGATAACTACTCAATACCTCCCATGAGAAAATCCTACAAAGGGTTTCAAGATTTGAGATGTTGTCCCTCTTAGATGATTTCCTAGGATATAACCAAGTTATGGTGACTCCCTCTAACCAACTAAAAACAACCTTTAGAACTCCATGGGGAACCTTTGCCTATAGAAAGATGCCCCTTGGCTTAATAAATGTTGGGGCAACTTTTCACCAGGAAATGGATATTTCCTTTTGGGGGCTAATTAATGAATTTATGGGAATTTACTTCGATGATGCTATTGTTTATTCAAAACAGAAATATGATCATCTTGCACATCTCATTATTGTGTTTGAACATTGAAGAAAATTTGGCATTTCACTAAAACCCTAAAATCCCATTTTTGTGGTCATGGAAGGAAAATTTCTAGGTTGCATCGTATCAAAAGAAGGTATTATGATTGATCCAGAAAGGACACAGACCATTGGTAGTTTGTTTCCTCCTAACTCTAAGAAGGCCATGCAGTATTTTCTTGGTAAAATAATTTTTTTAGATGATTCATCAAAAGTCTTTCAAAATAGTTAAGCCACTTTAGGATCTTGTAAAGAAGAATGTTGTTTATAAGTGTTCTGGGCTAGAAAAACAGGATTTTGGTACCATAAAACAAGCTATTTTTGAATCTCCTTTCTTACTGAGCCCTAATTTTTCTAAGCATTTTAAATTATACACCTTTGATTCCAATTATGCTTACGTTTTTGCCATTACACAGAAAATAGAACCTCATACTCACATTCCCATTGCATTTGTGACTTCAACTTTTAAGGGAGAAGAATTTAAAATACCTAGAGATAGATAAACAAGCCTTTGCAATCTTTAAGGAAATAAAACATTTTATATCATAACTGCTTAAATTCAAAACATAATAGTTCCCTATGTAGCAATAAGAAATTTCTTATGCAGAAAGAATTGGGAGAGAAAAGGGTCCACTGGATGACAACTCTCTAGGAATATGGCTTATATATTAAGCCTACTAAAATAGTGAAAAGCCAAGGTATTTGTAAGATTTATGTTGAATATGTTAACTTTCCCAATCAAGATCCTTGTTCTAATCATGAAATATCTATGCTGCAAAATGAATTTTGTTTTGAAGTATGGGGGATTACGCAGTGCATTATATTAGATATCATTTTTGGGATTCAACTGCGTTAAGTAAGTCATTCAAACGTATGACCATTTCCATGAGAGGTAGTCGTAACTGACTAATTTCTCATGATTTTTGAATAGTTCACTTAGCACTCATTGCATCGGGTGATACTCACAGGGGTGAAGAAGTGGGATTGAAACTAGTGAAATGTGGAGAACGAATCACATAGCATCAATCATCACTTCCAGGGTTTACACCCAGTAACCAGGACTTCCCAGGAGGTCACCCATCCCAGATCTCCTCTGGCTCAAGCGCGCTTAACTGTGGAGTTTTTCCCCACAATCAAGCCCACTTAGCCTGCTACTCCATTTGCAAAACCATAGCAAGTATTGTGCCTCATGAACCATTCAAGTAGAGATCCCTTTACTCTTTTCGAATTTAAGTATGGGGGTTTACGCAGTGCATTATATTAGATATCATTTTGGTATTCAACTGCGTTAAGTAAGTCATTCACGTATGACCATTTCTATGAGAGGTAGTCGTAACTGACTAATTTCTCATGATTTTTTGAATAGTTCACTTAGCACTCATTGCATCGGGTGATGCTCACAGGGGTGAAGAAGTGGGATTGAAACTAGTGAAATGTGGAGAACGAATCACATAGCATCAATCATCACTTCCGGGGCTTGCCCCCGGTAACCAGGACTTCCGAGAAGGTCACCCATCCCAGAACTCCTCTGGCTCAAGCGCGCTTAACTGTGGAGTTTTTCCCACAATCAAGCCCACTTAGCTTGCTCTCCCATTTGCAAAACCTTAGCAAGTATTGTGCCTCATGAACCATTCAAGTAGAGATCCCTTGACACTTTTTGACTTTAAGTATGGGGGATTACGCAGTGCATTATATTAGATATAATTTAAGGATTCAACTGCGTTAAGTAAGTCATTCAAACGTATGACCATTTCCATGAGAGGTAGTCATAACTGACTAATTTCTCATGGTTTTTTAATAGTTCACTCAGCACTCATTGCATCGGGTGATGCTCACAGGGGTGAAGAAGTGGGATTGAAACTAGTGAAATGTGGAGAACGAATCACATAGCATCAATCATCACTTCTGGGGCTTGCACCCGGTAACCAGGACTTCCCAGGAGGTCACCCATCCGAGAACTCCTCTCGCTCAATCGCGCTTAACTGTGGAGTTTTTCCCACATTCAGTCCCACTTAGCTTGCTACCCCATTTGCAAAACCTTAGCAAGTATTGTGCCTCATGAACAATTCAAGTAGAGATCCCTTGACTCTTTTTGAATTTAAGTATGGGGGATTACGCAGTGCATTATATTAGATATCATTTTGGGATTTCAACTGCGTTAAGTAAGTCATTCACGTATGACCCATTTCCATGAGAGGTAGTCGTAACTGACTAATTTCTCATGATTTTTGAATAGTTCACTTAGCACTCATTGCATCGGGTGATGCTCACAGGGGTGAAGAAGTGGGATTGAAACTAGTGAAATGTGGAGAACGAATCACATAGCATCAATCATCACTTCCGGGGCTTGTACCCGGTAACCAGGACTTCCCAGGAGGTCACCCATCCCAGAACTCCTCTGGCTCAAGTGCGCTTAACTGTGGAGTTTTTCCCACAATCCAAGCCCACTTAGCTTGCTACCCCATTTGCAAAACCTTAGCAAGTATCGTGCCTCATGAACCATTCAAGTAGAGAGCCCTTGACTCTTTTTGAATTTAAGTATGGGGGATTACGCAGTGCATTATATTAGATATCATTTTGGGATTCAACTGCGTTAAGTAAGTCATTCATCTATGACCATTTCCATGAGAGGTAGTCGTAACTGACTAATTTCTCATGATTTTTGAATAGTCCACTTAGCACTCATTGCATCAGGTGATGCTCACACGGGTGAAGAAGTGGGATTGAAACTAGTGAAATGAATCACACAGCGTCAATCATCACTTCTGGGGCTTGCACCCGGTAACTAGGACTTCCCGGGAGGTCACCCATCCCAGATCGCCTCTGGATCAATCGCGCTTAACTGTGGAGTTTTCCCCGTAATCAAGCCCACTTAGCTTGCTACCCCATTTGCAAAACCTTAGCAAGTATTGCGCCTCATGAACCATTCAAGTAGAGTTCCCTTCACTCTTTTGAATTAAGTATTGGGGTTTTCACAGTGCATTATATTAGATATCATTTTGGGATTCAACTGCGTTAAGTAAGTCATTCATCTATGACCATTTCCATGAGAGGTAGTCGTAACTGATTAATTTCTCATGATTTTTGAATAGTCCACTTAGCACTCACTACATCGGGTGATGCTCACAGGGTTGAAGAAATGGGATTAAAGCTAGTGAAATGAATCACATAGCGTCAATCATCACTTTTGGGCTTGCACCTGGTAACTAGGACTTCCCAAGAGGTCACCCATCCCAGATTGCCTATGGATCAAGCATGCTTAACTGTGGAGTTTTCCCTACAATCAAGCCCACTTATCTTGCTACCCCATTTTCAAAACCTTAGCAAGTATTATGCCTCATGAACCATTCAAGTAGAGTTCCCTTCACTCTTTTGAATTAAGTATTGCGGTTTTCGTAGTGCATAATATTAGATATCATTTTTGGATTCAACTGCGTTAAGTAAGTCATTCATCTATGACCATTTCCATGAGAGGTAGTCGTAACTGACTAATTTCTCATGATTTTTGAATAGTCCACTTAGCACTCATTGCATCAGGTGATGCTCACAGGGGTGAAGAAGTGGGATTGAAACTAGTGAAATCAATCACATAGAGTCAATCATCACTTCTGGGGCTTGCACCCGGGTAACCAGGACTTCCCAAGAGGTCACCCATCCCAGATCAGGACTATTCAAAAATCATGAGAAATTAGTTAGTTACGACTACCTCTCATGGAAATGGTCATAGATGAATGACTTACTTAACACAGTTGAATCCCAAAATGATATCCAATGGAATTATATTATCGCATATGAAAAACTTACTAAACATGCATAGCATATTTATTTTTGTTTTGTAGGTCCCTGATTAAGAGGGAGCCTAGAAATAAGTTTCTTACTTGTAAGAAACTTGGAAATTCCCAAGCCAACAGAGAGATTAGGTAGATTCCTTTTGTAGGAATAAGTGAATTCCTTTATTGGAATAGATATGTCCTCCCTAATTGAGAGGGAGAGATAGACTCATCGTTATGCTCTTCACTTGGGAAAACAGAATGGAGGATTGGGTAATCATTTGGCATCTGGTACTCTTTGAGGATGAGATAGGGCATCCAAGATAAGAGTAGACATAGAGGACCGATATTTTTTGAGGACATGGGAGTCCAAGATAAGAATAGTCTTGATGGAACAAACCCTAAGAACCCAAGTGGGGTATGTTTTGGGAGAGACAATGATGAGAGTGTCTATAAATCATTAGTCTCGCTAGCATTGAGCTCAGATCTTGTGGAAAGATAGAGTTGTTAGTCAAGGCCTTGCTATGTAGCATTGTTGGTTGATATGATGCTAAACAAATGGGTTACCAATCCAATTCTTCTTATGAGAAATTCTTCAGATTGAGAATGACCAAGTACCATTATGAATACCTCCCTAGTTAAGAGGGAGCGTTGAAAAGTGTAACTAGATTTAGTCTTCATAATGACATGTAATTGTGATTTTATTTAAAGAGATGTAAAGAAGAAAATAAAATTTATTGTAATTCTTGCATCATGGGTTTCATGAGCAAGAGATTTTATTTTAGTAAAGGCTCCAATTGAGAGCCCTTGGGGATATTGTCATCTAGTCATGAAAGTCTAAAATAGTCATTGTCATGTAATGAAGGCCTATTACACATTGTAAAGAGTCATACTTGTCTATGTAAAGTCATCCTCCAAGACCTTGTCACTAGCCCTCATCAAGTCGGCATACAACGAAGGGAGAAATCTAGAAGATGAAGTCGGCTTTCCTCCAAGGGATGATTTCAACCTAAGGGACATGGACAAACAAGTATATATACACATACTCGGCCTCATTTAGAGACATGGAATTCAGTGAAGCAAATCTACAAAGAAATGTGAAAGACATACTAGAAGAAGCCTCTACATAAGCGCAACAAGAAGGATAGTGAAGATAGTTGAGGACTATTTTGGGCTAGTTTGTCCTCCCACGTGTGAACGTAGTAGATCCAAAGGTATCAAGAGGAGGTCGAAGGATTGCAGCCACATTGAGGTGATTTTTTTTGGGTGTAAGACTTCGCTAGAAGGAGCCAAGTAAAATTGCGGTGTCTCTCTCTCTTAAGGAGACCATTCAAGGAGAGAAAGTCATCTAGGGTTTCTATGGTAGGGTTGCAGACCTACAAGAAGAGACCGAGATTCCTAGGGAAGCTGAGAAAGAGAAGAGGAAGAGCAGCGTTGGAGAGGAGGCTAGTGACTTGGTCCTGGGAGGACTCTAGTGTCAAGGGTCTTTTTCATGGTCTTGGTGTTTGTCAATTGAAGATCTATAAGAAGAATTTTGTTTGGGTTTTCCGCTCAAAGAGTGAGAGGTTTTGGCCCTATCTGACAAGCCTATATACTATGTCTCTTTCTCTTTATTGTTCATGATATGGTAATTGTCTTGATTAAAAGAACACAATAATAACTACAAGAAAGAGAAGATCATAATCAAGAAGAAAAAGTCTATCACAAGTAATTATCATAAGTAGAGAAATCACCTAAATATACATGCCCTAGATTTCTCAAATTATTAGTAGGATGGCTTATTTCTATGCTCTCCATGCTCTATCTTGTTGCTAACTCATGTATGATCTTGAATATAAACCCCCAGTTAAAAGGATCAATTATCCCAATCCTTTACTGCACTTGCTCAAAATATAATCAATCATACTAACTCACATAAGACAATTTTATATAGGTAGATTATTAGTAGGATGACTTAGCCTTCCCAAATCGTAACTATCATCATTTCTTCCCTACAAGATACTAGTAACAAGGATTTCCAACTGTATTTCAAGGCCATCAAGCATTATTTCAATCTAATTGTGAGGCATCAATCTTTTCTCATTTCTTTCACTATGATGTTCATTCCTTTCACTATGATGTTGATAGCTTGTAATGACAAAACCGGTATAGCTGGAATATATAGATCATGCACAAACAAGGTACAGGTCTAGATCAATTGAATGGCGCCAACAAGCAAGGAATAAATGGAAACACAATATATAGGGGAGGGACACCATTACCTGTGCGCCTTCCCCTCGACCGCAGCGTGGACCACATGGACACCTGCCAATGGTGTACAACACATGTTGATTCACACTTCCACGTGTTGTGGTGGGTGGGAGCATTTAATTTACCGCCTAAATCGTTGTTTAGGGTTCAATGATGTTGTTTTCTCTGATGTCTACTCTTCCATGTGTTGTTTTGTTCAGGTCCAATGCCTGGGTGATGCGTTCTGCCGGCGATGGCTTGGGACGGCTCCAATACCTGTGCGCCTTGTCCGCCATTCTTGACCTGCTCACCTAATGAGGTTTCTTGCTCTGTCTTGTTAGCGGTTTAGCGCTTATGCTGTGGTTGTTTGATTACACTTGTCCTTGCAACTTGTTCACCCGATGAGGTTGCTTGCTTTGTCTCGTTAGCAGTTTAGGGTTTATGTTATGGTTGTTTGACTATGCTTGGCATTGCGACATGCTCACCTAGTGAGGTCGCTTGCTCTGTCTCGTTAGCGGTTTAGGGTTTATGTTTTGGTTGTTTGATTGCGCCTGCCATTGTTGTTCAGGGTTTAGGGTTTTATTTCATTCTTATGGCCAGTGCGAAATCCTAACTTATTTGAGGTCCATGAAGGTAAATTTAGGTAAATTTCTAAATACATGGTTTTTTTTCTGAATTGCATGTAATTTTTTTGTATGTTTTTTCCATCTACTAATTTTTTCATTTTGGTTGCAGGTCTAGGGGACATTTGGCCACAATGGTGGCTTTTTTGTCTATCCAGTAGGATTCTAAATCTTACTAGCCACTGTTTTTTTCAACACCTAAACTTGTTGGGATTTTTGTTTTTTTCTCTTGTTGCACTGTTGTGTTTGTGAACACTTGAATTTGCTGAGAAATTAAATATTGTCACATGTTTTCTACAATTTCTTATGGATTTTGTTGATTCTGGTAGCTTTGGAAGTGCATTGATGTAAAAATCAAACTCTAACAGAAGAATCATTGTAAATCCCTGTTGGGAAGAAGCTTTGGTTGGATTTTAGACCTGGTCTTGTTCTCCTCTATAGTAGCTACATGTTTCCCACCTTCCCATCTTCACGATACTGAGAACCACCATTGTGCTTAACATCCATTCCCTGCAACTTCATTCGTTTGGAAATTTGGTTTTTCATTGGACCTGCAATTTGTTGAATATTACTTTTCTACCACATCTTGTTCATCATATTTCTTTCTTTTTATTTTCTGGTGTGGCTGTCCACTTGCACTCGATGCTACCGTTTGAATCGTGTTATCACTGACTCGTGAGTAATTTGGATTTGTTTGCTCGGTGTTTATATAGGAAGATACTTTAGCATTGTGAAATTTTAGAAATGTTAAGATGATTGTAGTAAAAAGGAGTCATCATACTCGCATACTCGCATGTCGTGCATTTCTAGTGAACTCTATGTGCATTGAAGTTTCAAAAATCATGCTCGCCTCTATTGGTGAAGGTCATAACTCATTTGAAATTCCCATATTTCTATTTCTCCTTTCTTGTATTCTCATATTCCCCTAGTTTCCATCCACGTTTCTGCATTCAAACATACAGTGCGTGCAAACTCTATCTTGAGGTATTTTTGTGGAGGTTTATCCCTTTAAGCCGAACATTTGTTATTTATATTTTCTATTCCACTCTCTATGGTTGTGGCTACAGGTTATTATCATTCATGACACCATCGTCCAAGAGCTCCTTCTGTTAAATTTATACTTCATGAAATTGTTATATTAGGTTCCATCTCTTGTGATACAGTGATGAATTTCTCATCACATGCCACAACATTTTGATGTGGTTTTTTGACTTTCTTCTTCATCTTGAAAAAAATTCTCATCATAACCGTATGTATGTTATGGATGAGACTTAGGTCCTCGAAACTTCCCAATCTCGGGCTTGAACAAGGTATCTCACCCAAAAAGGAAGCTCGACATCATAATTTGTTCATTCACCTTCCTTTCACTCATAAAACCCCAAGACTCTCTTTTACTACAGTCACACTCCTAGTGTATCTGTTATAATTTGATTCTTGTGCATTGTTTACTTGACCCTTATATTGGAATTCAAAACTACTATCTTTGGACACTAGGATGAAGTTGTTCCCATGCTTACAGATTATTTTCTTGCTGAAATATAATGTTCAAAGTAAAACAAACTCCCCTTATAAATGGAACAGGTGGAGTCTCTCTATTTATATCTTCCTCTCTGTTACAATACACAATTGGAGGTATCGAAATGGAAAGTAACTTTTGTGCTATGAATATTAGAACAATTCTGGTCCATTTTATTTGAATTGGACTAATAACATTAATCTCCATGAAAATATATAAGATGGAAAATTTGCATGTGCATTTTGTTTCTTTCTTTCTATTTATAGTAGAATGTGCTTAAGTGGGTGCTCACCAGCTCTGAGTTGGGGGCTCTCTTTTGCTTTTTTCCCTTTATCTTCGTGGCATGCTGATATCCTTTAAACTCAAGGTCCTCTCTCGGAATTCTTCTATTAGAGCCATTAAGGAATTGTCTCGGGTTTACAAAATGATTAAAGGATAAATGGGTGCATTGTGTTTTCCGATTCACTTACAGTTAAAAGATATAATTTCACTTAATGCCTAGGTTGGAACGAATGTACAGTTGAAAGATGTTTGGGTTGGAACGAATGTACTTGTGTATTGTTGTTTCATTCCTTTATGGCATCTGGTTTGTGGAGAAATCTAGATTTATGTCATTTTGGAAATAGTTTTGGTTTTGGTCAGATTTAGTCTGTTGTCTTATTGAGTTGATATCAGATGGCTCTAAGTTGTCATTTTGTAAATTTCCATCTTGAGGATAGCTTTGTCTCCATATTTTTTGATGTATTGAATGTTGTTTTATAAGGGAAATTCAATGCCTATAGTGCATTGCCCATTTGTATTGTGTTTTATTTGGAAGTGAATTGATTTAAAAAGGTAAATTGATGCTAATAGAAATTTGGTCTACCAGCCCATTTTGCATTGTATATTCATTTATAAGTCATTCAATGACCATAGTTGATAGAATTGGAGGTAAATTGATTTGTAAAAGAAACTTTGCATTGTGTTTGGATTCGAAGTAAGTTGGGTTACAAGGGAAATTCAATGTCGAGAGCGCATTACCCATTTGTATTATGTTTTAATTGGAGGTACATTGATTTATAAAGGTATTTTGATGCTCATAATGGGCAGTCCAGCCCATTTGTATTGTGTTTTAATTCATTTATCTATTGTTTGGAATAGATTGTGTGATAATATGTAGAGATTTCACATTCAGAGGTTTCACATTCGAACTTCTTAGGAAGATACTTTAAATGCAATGACTACATTAATCTGTGAAATTCATTTTCCAATTCACTTACAATTAAAAGGTGTAATTTCATTTAATGTCTGGGTTGGAACGAATGTACTTGTGTATTGTTTTTTCATTCCTTTGTGGCATTTGGTTTGTGGAGAAAATTAGATTTTATGTCATTTTGGAAATGGTTTTGGTTCTAGTCAGATTTAGTATGTTGTCCTATTGAGTTGATATCAGATGGATCTAAGTTGTCCTTTTGTAAATTGCCATCTTGAGGATAGCTCTGTCTCCATATTTTTTGATGTAATGAATGTTGGTTTATAAGGGAAATTCAATGCCCATAGTGCATTTCCCATTTGTATTGTGTTTTATTTGGAAGTGCATTGATTTAAAAAGGTAAATTTGATGCTAATAGAAATCTGGTCTACTAGCCCGTTTTTCATTGTATATTGATTTATAAGAGTCATTCAATGTCCATAGTTGGCAGAATTGGAGGTAAATTGATTTGTAAGAGAAAATTTGCATTGTGTTTGGATTCGAAGTAAGTTGGGTTACAAGGGAAATTCAATGTAGAGAGTGCATTACCCCTTTGTATTATGTTTTAATTGGAGATACATTGATTTATAAAGGTATTTTGATGCTCATAGTGGGCAGTCCATCCCATTTGCATTGTGTTTTAATTCATTTATCTATTGTTTGGAAGAGAATGTGTGATAATATGCAAAGATTTCACATTCGAACTTCTTAAACAAATACTTTAAATGCAGTGACTACATTAATATGTGAAATTCATTTTTCGATTGAGTTACAGTTAAAAGATGTAATTTCACTTAATGTCTAGGTTGGAACGAATGCACTTGAGTATTGTTGTTTCATTTCTTTGTGGCATCTGGTTTGTGGAGAATTCTGAATTTTATGTCATTTTGGAAATGGTTTTGGTTGTGATCGGATTTAGTCTGTTGTCTTATTGAGTTGATATCAGATGGCTCTAAGTTGTCCTTTTGTAAATTTCCATCTTGAGGATAGCTCTGTCTCCATATTTTTTGATGTATTAAATGTTGGTTTATAAGGGAAATTCAATTCCCATAGTGCATTGCCCATTTGTATTGTGCTTTATTTAGAAGTGCATTGATTTAAAAAGGTACATTGATGCTGATAGAAATCTGGTCTACCAACCCATTTTGCATTGTATATTCATTTATAAGAGTCATGCAATGTCCATAGTTAGCAGAATTGGAGGTAAATTGATTTGTAAGATAAACTTTGCATTGTGTTTGGATTCGAAATAAGTTGAGTTACAAGGGAAATTCAATGCCGAGAGTGCATTACCCATTTGTATTATGTTTTAATTGGAGGTACATTGATTTATAAAGGTATTTTGATGCTCATAGTGGTCAGTCCATCCCATTTGCATTGTGTTTTAATTCATTTATCTATTGTTTGGAATAGAGTGTGTGATAATATGCAGAGATTTCACATTTAGAGGTTTCACATTCGAACTTCTTAGACAAATACTTTAAATGCAGTGACTACATTAATCTATGAAATTCATTTTCTGATTCACTTACAGTGAAAAGATGTAAATTCAATTAATGTTTGGGTTGGAACAAATGTACTTGTGTATTGTTGTTTCATTCCTTTGTGGCATCTAGTTTGTGGAGAAATTTGGATTTTATGTCATTTTGGAAATGGTTTTGGTTCTGGTCAGATTTAGTCTGTTGTATTATTGAGTTGATATCAGATGGATCTATGTTGTCCTTTTGTAAATTTCCATCTTGAGGATAACGTTGACTCCATATTTTTTGAGTGTATTGAATGTTGGTTTATAAGTGAAATTCAATGCCCATAGTGCATTGCCCATTTGTATTGTGTTTTATTTACAAGTGCATTGATTTAAAAAGGTACACTGACGCTGATAGAAATTTGGTCTACTAGCCCATTTTGCATTGTATATTCATTTGTAAGAGTCATTCATTGTCCATAATTGGCAGAATTGGAGTTAAATTGATTTGTAAGAGAAACTTTACATTGTGTTTGGATTCGAAGTAAGTTGGGTTACAAGGGAAATTCAATGCCGAGAGTGCAATACCCATTTGTATTATGTATTAATTGGAGGTAAGTTGTCCTTTTGTAACTTGTTATGTCTCCATATTTGTTGATGTATGGATTGTTAGGTTCTTTGACATATTTGTTGATGCGTGGAATGCTAGGTTCTTTGTGAATATGAAACCAATAGCTATGTACTTTTGTTGTTCATTGTTTTATGAAATTTTCATATTAAAATAAGTGACTTGTTCAAGATTTCATTATTCACTCATTTGACATCATATTTACAACTCAGTTATAAATGTATTGTAAATCATTTGGTTTGTAGAGGCATAACAGAAAATCCCATTTGCATTCTCGGGTAAGATTTCTACATTATAATAGACTATAGATGTTCCTTCTAAAATGGATTTTGGTTACAATGTCGTAAACAGTATTAAATAAAACAACCGAGGTTGTAAACCAAAATCTTTCTATGACAAGAAAAAGATACAATTCATTCAAAATCCACATCATAATGTCGTTACAACCAAAAACATCTGACACCCCTATTCTTTATGGCCTTGAGAATCTAGAGTGCCAAAACACCCTGAGTTACCTGCTTGAGCAAGGTAGTTTGGCCTACCTAAAAAGGGTTGATTAGGAAATGGTTGATTTCTGCCACATGATTGAGTCCAATTTTCACCTTCCAACCATGGAGGAATTGAGTACCCATACCTCACATTTGCACTACTAACCCCTGCATTAAGTGGAGGTGTGTAATGAGCATACATAGAATTGACACCTCCTCTAGTAGGAATAAGGCAAGTGGTTAAACCCTCAGTTTGATAGTGAGGCACTTCAATGTTTATGAGGTATTGGAATAATGGTGTATTATCTGCAATATTGTCCAATGAGTTTGAAATCATCCTAGTTTCATTAGCTATGCTTACATCATTGTCAACCATATTGATCATCCCTTGTTCCTTTTCAAGCATTTGTTGTGTCTTTCTTGATTCCTTTTCCTGTCTTGCCATTTATTTTTGTTGGTCCTTAACTTGCCTTGCTCTATCTCTTTCGAGCCTTTCATCTGCTCGACATTGTGCTGCAACAATCCTTGCTGCCTTTTTCTCCTTGACTAGATCCTTCTTTTTCTGTTTTAATTCCTACATTTCCAATTTCCTTTTTCCAGGCTCAACTAATAGGTTTATATAGTCTTATGAGGTGAGTAATTGTGAACTTCAGCCCAAACGAAGACTACCCGGTGTACCTTGCTTTTTTTCATTGATACTCTCTCTACTGGTAGCTTTAGGAACCAGCCAAGTATCTTCTCCACCCCTCCTACCTGCATGTCATTGCTTGGTACTTCCCTTTCAATATCTGATGTTGAAAATGGCAACAAGAAATGATAAAAATAGAAGTGCTAATAATAGCACTGCTATAAAGAGCAGTTTGGGTACCAGTGCTGGATTGAGCAACAAGGAATGAAAAATCGAAGTGCTAAAAATAGCATTCTATTTTTAGTAGTTCATGATGGATTCCTATTTTTAGTCAGTCCTTGGATTAAAATAGGAAGGAAAATTCGAATTTGAACTTAACAGCCGTTTGAAAATAAATTAATTAATTCACCATGAGTTAATTAGTTGTGAAAAATCAAACATGAAGTTTATGTGAGGACATGCAATAGTTTCTCTATTAATTGAGGAATTTATCCATCAATTAAAGAGATAAGGATGAGTTCTAATTTGAGTAGTAATTAGTTGGCTCAATTAACTTAGTCAAATCCAGTTATAATTGATTTAAACAGTTTGTTTAAATTAAGTAAGTTCAGTTAGTTAATGCATGCTTGCATATAACCACTGCACTTCAGATAATTGAAGATTCTCTCATGAATAACTCATGCATGTCAGTTCAGACAGAGACCCAGTTGAGATCAGAGAAGGGACAGTGTACTATCAGTTGGACGAATATTTTTCCTATAAAGGAAGCTCATCCATGATGAGGATTTATCTCCTTCAGGACTACGTAGTTGGATCAGAGGTTAGTGAGTTTGTAAAGAGGCTAATTCACACAAGTGGCTGCACTGGACCCCAATCAAAATTGCGCAAAGAAATAGGAGGCTTGGAGGGTAGACCAGAGGTTGGATAGAGGCTTTTGACTGTCTATGAGCAGTAGAGGTATTGTAGAAAGAGCAGGATAAATTTTGAGCTGATTCTTTTTGTAATACTGGCTATATTTCCACTTGTATGATAATACAGAGTCGGGGTTTTAGGCTAAGGCTTTCCCCGGGTAAATTCTTCTGTGTTATGTGTGATTGGTTCCTTCTTATTAGTTATATGTATTCTTATTGATCTTGCTCATGTTCAATTAATCTTCCGCTAAATTGGTTGTAGAAGTAGATCAAGTATTTTGCTTTAGTCTATTGCATTATCAGGTGATCTACAGGTGGGAATTTCTACATCTGATACAATTGATTGAACTATATCATTATCTTCATTTGATGCCTCATGATGTGCTTCATCTTCTTCCATTGATATAGTGTCCACAAAAAAATGAACAATTTCATTGTTCAATTATGTTGGTTGTGAGGGCATGTTCATGCTTTGTTCATTGGTTGTTGAGACACTAAGTTCATTCATATTAATCATGGCTTATTCCAGCCATGACGGTGGGTTTACTTGGCTTGGCAATGTCAATTGGTCATTGTCATCTGCATGTTCAACAATGTCATTAACAATATCAACAGCAGGAGTTTCATGTTCTTGAGTTGGTAGAAAGATCTCCATGTTACTGCGAATTTCTTCATGATTATATTGTGTTTCACATATAGTTTCATCATCTTCATCATATAAGTGTCCTTGAGAGAGGGAAAGCATATTACCAGCTGCAACCACATCATCTTGTTAATCTACTTCTTTCACTTCAATACCTGTTTGGACATGCCCTTCTTCCTGACCATCCACATGAAGCACCTGGCTACAACTAGTATCATGCATAAGAGCATCATAATTCAGTGGCCAAATTCCTATCCTCCTAAAGCCAGCCTTGATATTTGATGGTGTCATAGCCCTTTTAAAAGCTCTACTTGCAAGCTCTACTAGCTCGAACCTTTTCACCTCAACCCCTGGATTCTTTGTCATCCACGCAGCACACTCTGACCTGAAATAGTTCTTTAAAGGGCCAAACAAACTAACATCAAGGGGTTTCAATCTATGAGTGGTATGAGCAGGCAATGTCAACAGGTTGATGCCTAAATTGTTTTCTTCCTCAATTGTTTGTACATCCATGTGGCTCCCATGGCCATCTAATATCAATAGGTGTATGTTATTAGGTGAGATGCACCTAGTATTGATGCAGCAAAGTGAAAAAATCCAACTTAAAAATAGTTCTTTAGTCATCCATGCATGGGGATGTGCAGCCATGCATGCACCTGGTTCACAATTCTGTATATAGTTTTTCAATTGATTTTTAGCTTTGAATAGATAAAATCCTATGATTGAAGTACCAATTGCATTGACACAACATAAAATAGTTATCCACTCCCTACTCTTAGGCAAAATCTTTGGCACATTTCGGCGCCCTCTCTTGGAAGTTACCCACATGGCACAATTCCTCCCTGCCTGTAAACCTATTTCATCACAGTTCCATATATGGTCTACTCCATAAGAATGTTTATCGTACGCACTAAAAAGAATGTCATAAAT
The DNA here is from genome assembly GCA_000404065.3 of Pinus taeda. NCBI lineage: Eukaryota > Viridiplantae > Streptophyta > Pinopsida > Pinales > Pinaceae > Pinus > Pinus taeda. The sequence continues at coordinate 243,259 of APFE030861033.1, forward strand.
CTTCTGCACAACTGCAAGGCGCAAATTTAATGCTCTGTCTCTGTCAAGGCCCTCAGTTGTACGCAATACAAGGTCTAGATGCCTTTTTTTAAACCCAAACCACCATGATTTACCAGGGAACCCATCTTTGGATGGGTTTGGCCTCCCTTGATAGATTTGAGCAATTGTGGATTCGAGCTGTATCAACTCTAGCCCATGTTCCAATTGGACCATCTATTTACACCACTCAACCACCTCGGCCTCCTCCTCGTCAGTCATGACTATAAGAGGCCCTCTACGTTTTGTATGAGTCATTCCATTTATCCAATAATGTATTGATGAGGGAGGAATACCATGTTTTTTTGCAGATGCCCGAACTGAGTATTCATTAAACTCTATGTCGTCAATTGCAACTAACAATTCTTCTTTTTTCCATCCTCTTATAGCACTGATCTTTTTAGTTGAACTTGCCCCTTGGACTGTTGTTGATGGTGGCTCTGTGGGTGATGGTGTGAGAACATCAGCTTTAGTCGCATGGTCATCCTCAACAACGTTCCTTGGGGCATTGTTGACATTGACATCACCTGCCCTGTCCTCATCTGATGATGGGCATCACAGTTGGGCACCCCTTGTCACTCTCTGCCACTTCTCCTTGTACGAGCAACATAACTAACTTTTTCCATAGATGCAACAACCTAGAGAATTATTGCATGCATTTATTTAAGAATATTTGTAAATTATGATTTCATACAGGGCAAAAATACTTTTGGTTTATTACAGGAAATTATCAACATGTATGTTAGTATCCTTGAAAAATCAAATATACATAATCATTTTGTTGTATGTCTTCAAAATTATCAGTGGTTGTTGTTTTGATAACTTGTTTTTACACTTAAAATACCATCACTGTATTTGTACTTGGAAAACTATTGTCGATTTCACCTTCTTCTGATACTATGGGAAGATCTGGTAGTTATTGTTGTTTGAATTAATTTGTTTAGAATCGTGTTTGTTATTGCAATTTAATTCATTCATGGCCCATGTTGTCTCACCAAGTGGACTTGCATTGTCAATCATGTAGTTCAAGTAGTGTTTTCCTTACGTTGCTTTCAAGTGGAAAAGAACTTTTGAGTAATAAGAAACTTCCATTGTGGTAGAAGTTTCTCCTGCAAGATTTGATCCAGGATTGCTAGTGTCAATATTGCAGGCTTGTCTACGTGTTTTCATAGCCTCTGGCAACAGCAATGGTTTGAGTTACCATAACCAACCTGAGAACATATTGAACGGATCAGTTGTTTGCCTACAAAGTAATGAACTCTGAGATGAGGTCAACATTTGGCATTCTCAAGGATGCACTAATGGGAGTGGGCTCATGTGTTTGGTAGGATGTATTTGAGAGTTAGATTGTTGGAGGATCATGCAGTTCAAGTAGTGTTTGTCTTATGTTGCTTTCAAGTTGAAAAGAACATTTGAGTAATAAGAAACATTTACTATGTTAGTACCCTTGAAAAATCAAATAGACAGAATCATTTTGTTGTATGTCTTCAAAATTATAGTGATTGTTGTTTTGATAACTTGTTTTTACACTTAAAATACCATGATTGTATTTGTACTTGGAAAACTACTCTTGGTTTCCACCTTATTTTGATACTATGAGAAGATCTGGTAGTTACTGTTGTTTGAATTAATTTGTTTACAATCTCGTTTGTTACCGCAATTGAATTCATTCATGGCCCATGTTGTCTCATCAAGTGGAATTGCATTGTCAATCATGTAGTTCAAGTAGTGTTTGCCTTATGTTTCTTTCCACCTTCTTCTGGTACTATGAGAAGATCTGGTAATCACTGTTGTTTGAATTAATTTGTTTAGAATCTTGTTTGTTATCGCAATTGAATCCATTCATGGCCCACGTTGTCTTGCCACGTGGGCTTGCATTTTCAATCATGTAGTTCAAGTAGTGTTTGCCTTATTTATTTTCCCCCCTTAGAAAAATCGTAATTTTCATTAATAAAGGAAAATTACATGTTGTAGATGTGAAACGCATATGCAGTGTGTGAGGATGACAGCCTATCTAGTAAGAAAAAGAGAGAAAAATAGCACAGTGCACTCCATGTAGGTAGGCACTGCCTTCAGTAATGTTCATGATAAAGTGAAACAAAATTCTCTATGCAGAGAGTATGTATGTCTGTCATATTATATACATCAGATAATTTATGAAAAACTATTAACATATGCAAAAAACAGGCTCCTGTTGAGCCAGTTACACTGTAAAATCCATGAATGGATGGTGGTAATATTGATAGTGTGCATTGTCCCTCTGCTCCTAGATCAGCCATGTGCCACGAGGCCAAATCGCTGCTTCCTTGGATAACAGGTCGGCGGATGAGTTGTGTTCCCTGTAGATATGACGACAAACAAAGAAGTCAAAATGTGTGATGAGTCTATGGGCCTCGTCCAGAATGGGTCTCAGAGTGTAAGAAGAACCGTTTGTAGATTTGTTAATCTAGTTGCATACAATATTTGAGTCCCCGAAAATTTGTAGATCCCTGCATTGTTTTTCCAAAGCAAATTGTATGAGATATTTAACAGTAATCAATTCTGCAAAATTGTTTATGCCCTTGCCCAAGCCCATTTGGATTTGGAAGTGATGGGATTCTGAAAGATATAGAATGGCACCGCCCCCACACCCAGCTTCCTGTGTTGAACTGACAAAATATGCCCAAGGATGAGAGTGATTAATGTTTTCAAGGACAATGTGCCTAGGGGGGAGGATTATCATCGTCTTCAAGAATGGTGTGGTAGTCTGCGAGAAGGTGGGCAGTGATGGAGGGCCAATGAGGAATGGTGTCCTGAAAAATGCATCGGTTACGGGCAATTCAGATTGCCCAGCAAATGAGGAGAGGAAGGTTTCTGGCCTTGGTCGAGGTTGCGGAGGTCCACCATGTGGTCCAAGCTTCCATAATTGTCAAGCCCTGCCATGTGCACTAGGTGGGGATGGTCGAGAGAACAGAGTTCCAGATGTCCTTTGTCACTGGGCAGGTGAGGAAGAGATGGTTTGTATATTCGGAACTATTCTTACATAAGCAGCACCAAAAAGGTCCATGCTGAGCTCTTTTGATAAGATTGTCACCTGTGGGAGCCTTTTTTTTTATAATTGACCACATGAATAGCCGAGTTCTAGGAGGCGCTTTTAGTTTCCACGTGTTTTTCCACCAATGTTCGATAGCCTATGGTCTATGAACATTTTCTAAACAGAGATACCCCTCCTTAGGGGAGTAAATCCCATTTTTAGCATGCGCCTAGATAATATCATCCTCCCCTTCTACAATTTTGATGTGTGATTCTATTAACGCTGATATATAGTCTGCCCAATATTGATGCCAATGTTGTGGAATGTGCAGGCTACGAGCAATTTTCCAGGCCTGATAAAATATGGTGGAACGTTCCATGTCTGCAATGTGGTTGATATTTGTCATACCTGAGATGGCAAGATGGAGCTTGAGCTCTTCAGGCATCATGTGCGCGTTACTACACCCAATCCAAGGGTCTAAACCGATGCGCACTGATGTGCCTGCTTGGATTCTCCAAGTGAGTCATCCTCTGATGATAGACATAGAATTTAACACAGAGTTCTAGATGACAGAAATCCCCGTTTTGTTCCAGTTTGGTTGTCTGAGCCAATCCATCAGGTTTAGGGGGCTCTGTATTTAGAAATATCCACCTTAGTCCAGAGGTTGTTTGATGTGGTCAATTTCCAGCCCAACTTGATTGTCAGTGCAGAGGAGAAGTCTTCCAACTTTTTAATACGCCAACCTCCCCATTTCTTTGGGAGAGTAAGCGACTCCCAATTGGCTTAGGCAAATATTCTCCCTGGTTGTTTGCTTTTCCAGAGGAACCTACAAAAGAGGTTTTGTATTCCGGAGAGGATTCCTCTAGGTATCCATGCCAGTGACATCCAATATACTGGGGTAGCTTCAAGAACAGCTTTGATGAGTACAAGTCTTCCTGCTCTGGAGAGGTACTTATGATACCAGATGTTGAGCCTTCTTTCCATCTTGGAGATTAACCATGTCCAATTTGCTATCTTGTAGCCATGGGGCTTCAGCCTGTACCCCAAGTATCTAAGGCCATCCTCCATCTGCAAAAGGGTGAAAGAGAATCTGTGGAGTGCATACTGAGTCTCATGAGGGGAGCATCCAGTGGCTGTAATTGTGGATTTAGTATTATTGATGACCATACCTATAGCAGTTTGAAATAGGGTGATGGTGTTCTGTAAGATAGTCAGATCCCCAATACCACCATTGAGGAAGATCAACACATCATCCACGAAGAGTAAGTGAGTTAGAATGCATCTATCTGCCAGTGATCCTAATTCCCTTAAGTCAACCCCTGCTATGCTCTTATTTAATAAGTATGTTGAGCCCCTCCATGATAAGTAAAAATAATAATGGGGACAGAGGACACCCCTGCCTGAGACCTCTTTCAGAGTGGAAGAAAGGAAAAGCCACTCCATTGACAAAGACACTAAAAGATATATTTGTTATACAAAAAATGATCCATTTTATAAACTCATAAGGGAAGCCTAGATGAGTTAGAAGCATTATGAGGTATAACTAACTTACCCGATCAAAGGCATTTGAGAGATCTACCTTTAATATCATACCTTTCATCTTCTTCGTCTGAATAGAGTGCATCACTTCATGCGCAGTACCAACCGCTTCATGTATTTGTCTATCTTGGAGAAAGGAAAATTGTTCAGAAGATATGTGGATGGATAGGATGGGTCAGAGGTGATTGGCAATGATTTTGGTGATGATTTTGTAGATACAGTTGCACAGGGAGATGGGGCGGAAGTCATCAAAGGAGGCGGGGATGTCTGATTTTGGAATGAGAGCGATGAATGTGGAATTGAAGGCCTCATACATTCTTCTAGAGATCCGACAATCTTCAATGACCTTAAGCAGATCTTCTCCAAGGATGTCGAAAAACACTGTGTAGAACTCCACCGACCAACCATTTGGTCTTGGGCTTTTGTCCCACTTGAAACATTTCAAGGTAGCCTCAAGTTCCCCCATTGTGATCTCCATGTTTAGCTCCATGGCAGTCTCCTAATCCACAAACCAAGGAAATAGTTGTGCCACTCGAATGACTTCTGCTAGAGTGACATTGGGAGGTGCCTTGTAGATATGCTTGAAGTGGGATGTGGCCAGGGAAGCTAATTGTTGGAAGGTATTCACAGTATTCCCCTGCTCATTTGTCAATTGCCAAATGGAGTTGATAGTTTTTCGACCATTTGCATGTTTATGAAAAAAAAATTGTATTGTCATCTCCTTCCACCAACCATATTGCTCTGCTTCTCAGCCTCCAGGTTTCTTCCCGATCTTCTAGAATTTTACCTCTCTTAGATATTAAGGTAGTGAGCTTTTCCTTCTATTCGTTTGAGGTGAAGGACCCCCCTTGTTCATTTTCCAAGGCCACAATCTTTGTTTCAATATCCCTTAGGGTTTGATCATCATGTTCTCTCTTGTTGTGAGCCCAGATTTTAGATAGTATCTTTAGCGCTTTAAGGTTATGTGCAAAACCTTCAACTACATTCCCACCAGCAACAGGAGGGTGGGTCTTCCAGTGTTCAGTTACCAATCAAGTATAGGTTGCATCCTTCAACCAAGTGGAGTTGAACTTGAAAGGGGGCTTTTGGTTTGTTCAGTCCTCCTCTTATTTCAAGGTATATCAGCAGATGGTCTGATATACCTCCTGACCTGACCCCCTGTCTGTAGTTATAGCTCATACCCAGCAATCGCTCCTTGATGAGAAAGCGATCAAGTCTTCTAGAGATGTTGTCTTCTCCAATCCTTTTGTTCCTCCAAGTAGGTTGTATTTTTGCAGATGGGATATCAATAAGGTTGTGATTCTCTATGATATTCTCAAAGTAAGCAGATAGGGGGTCAATCTGGGCATGATGTCCCCATGATTCCGAGAAGCCAATAGAGACGTTTAGGTCCCCTCCAAGGATAATGTTGTCCTTTTGCAGAAGATTGGAGTTCAATAATTGTTCCCAAAAATCTCCACAGTGTTGACATGGCCCGTATACATTGATAAGTCTGATATCGGTGCCCAGTTCAGATGAGAAAATGGCAGCCCCCAATGTGTTCAATGTCTCCCCATATGTTACAAATTCTGATAGTTTGAGAGTTGAAACCCATATCAATGCCTCCCGAGCGGCCAGTGACATCGAGGGCTTGAAAAGACCAACTAGGAAGCATGGATTCTAGTAGGTGAGAGATAACTTCAGCAAGACCTAAGGTTTCTTGTAGGAATATGACATCTACAAGTTCAGTCCTAAGAAGTTTGCAAAGAGCTAGTTTTTTCTCAGGGCTAGCTAACCCTCGACAGTTAAAAGATAGCAACTTCATAGGGGAGATGTACCCAGGGTGTTATGTGCTTTAAGAACCCAGTCGATAGCAAGTTGTTGCCCCGAGGCAATCTCCTCCCCTGCCTACATCTTGGCTTTGGATAGGGAGGAAGGTCTGCCTCTTGGTGGCTTTAGGGGGATAGGGGGAGATACCAGACCAATGCATATGGAGTCAGGAGGCAGTGATCGGGATAGGGATCGGAGAGAGGATCTGTGGGATAGAGACCCTTGATCAGAATCAAAGGATTTATGGGGTCGTCTCCGGGAAAGATGGGGGGTGCAAAAGAAAATGGGAGGAGGGGGTGCAAACAGCATGCCAATGTAATGGGGGGCGAGGGTATGAAAGTAGAGACCTGATGATTCACCGAAGATAAAGCTATGTTATCAGATGAAATAGAGAGATGAATAGAGCAGGGTTTAGAAGTGGACATACTCAAAGATAGCATAGCCTCCGCAACCGCCCTTGCCCTAGTCAGAGAAGAGGGAGGTTGATATGGTGCTTTGCATGCTTCTTCGAAGGCTCCTTGGCTGGTGTTTCCATTGTTGCTTCAGGGGCGAAGTGTTCCATTGCTGCTTCAGAAGAGGTGTGGTTCGCAGGTGCCTAAGTATCCTTTGTAGGGATTGTATTTCCCTTTTCCACTTCTCTTACTCTGCCATTCAGGGAGCAATCCCCAAATAAGTGACCCACCTTATGGCATATCTTGCACCTAAAAGAGACCCCCTCATAATCGAGGATCTGTGTCCAAGTGAAATTTCTCCATCGAAATGTGATGTGTTCCTGCAACCCTTCCCTTGTATCTAGATGGACCAAAATCCTCGCATATGCCATGATGCATGTGGAGAGGTATGATTTATCATACTCCAGATAGGTACCCAAAGAGTTCCCAATGCGCTTGAAGATATCCTCAGACCAAAAATGTAGCGGAAGACCTGGAAGACGGACCCATTGTGGCCCAGCTCCTAATTGCTCCCTCTCAAGGTCAAAAAGAGGGTTCCATCGCCTAAGAAGCACAGTGGCCTATTCAATGTGCCAAAAAGATGACAAGATCCAATTTGTATGCTCAGCTTTGACGAATCACAGCGCAAACTATTTGCAGACAAAGGTTTGGACGAAGGGTAGCTCAGCCAAATGTTGCCCCCACACTTCTGTTGTCCATTTCTTTAGTCGTGTCGCAGTGTAGCTCCTCCCCCGAACCCTACCAACCAAGACTCGATCGGCAGTATCCATTGTTTCGCCCCACTATATATATTCTCCCAAGTTGATAATTATGTCTTGTGCCATAGATTTGACACACTTTTGCCTTTTGCCTGGCTTGTGGCCCACGTCGGTGGCGTCCTACTGTGATCCCCACTGAGATGAGGGCTTGGTTGAGGGTTTAAAGGGTTCAGACTAGGCCTAGAGGGGAAAGCATCCGAGAGAGGAGGTATGTCCGTAAAACCATCGGAGAGGGGAGATGATAATGGTACTGAGAGAGGGGTACCCTGAGCAAACATTGAGGGTTCGCCAAGGGGAGAAGATGAAGGGAAATGGGATCCAACGGATGGAGGGAATGGTGGGTAGCCCGAGGAGCAAGCAGCGAGGTCTGGGCCTATGCAACGGGCCACAAATTATAGGGAGGATGGCGTCGGGGGATGGGTAGCGGAGATCGGCTAGGAGGGAAGGACCGCAAGTAGGGTTACAACCGAACATGAGGGCCCCGAGATCAAGGGTAAGGGAGCAATAACATCCGATAATTCACTGCTAAAGGGGAGTAGTCCTTCCGTGTTCGAGTGGGGGATGTTCCAGATGGAGACATCCTCAAGAGGGTATTCAGAAAAAATCAACTAAGCCCAAATCCATAACCGATCTGGGTGTTACGCGCCAGCTACTGTCGTTAGTGTAAAAATCGTCGTTGTAGGAGTGACCCACTGCAGAAAGGGGAAAAAGGTGAGGGGCATGACGGAGTCACGAGGGTAAAGCTCAAAATCGAGGAAACGGGATATGCGAAGAACAGCGCCAGGGAGGTACGGCAGCAGGGAGGTGTTGGAGTTGGTCAAAAGCGAGAGGGAAGGTGCAGCAAACAGTTACTTTCGTCAAACTTTAGCCTGTGTTAGGCACTATTCGCGGAGGGTTTCGGAGCTCCATCTCCAGTCTGCCCAAAAGGATTTCATATAAGCATGTTTGCCTTATGTTTCTTTCAAGTTGAAAAGAACTTTTGAGTAATAGGAAACTTCCATTGTCGTAGAAGTTTCTCCTGCAAGATTTGATCCAAGATTCTTAGTGTCAATATTGTAGGCTTGTCTTGGTGTTTTCATATATTCTAGCCTCTGCCAACAGCAATGGTCTGAGTTCCCATAACCAACCTGAGAACATATTGAAGGGGATAATGTTTGCCTACACAGTAATGAACACTAAGATGATGTCAACATTTGGTATTCTCAAGGATGCACTGATGGGAGTGGCCTCATATGTTTGGTAGGATATATTTGAGAGTTATACTATTGGAGGATTATGCGATGATTTTGGGCTTGGATTTTATGAGGACAACACAAACATTTCCTTTCTTGGAGAAGGATAAACTTTCTATCATTAGAGACCATGGAGCTCAGATAGTGCCAATGGTGAAGAAGAGTAGTGTGGGATATCATTCAACGGTATTCACAGTTGTGTTGTATGAGATAGATCCTCAGTTACGTAAGTTTGAGAAGGGGTCAACCGTGTATCATGATCAACAAGAAAGGGAGCAAGTGGACAGGCCTACATGAGCATCTTAAATTGACAGTATGAGTCAATTTGTAGGTTGGGTAGGAGAAGTTGGATCTTAAATTCAGACCATAGAGATAATGCCTTCTAGGTCTGTTCTTCGATATTCAAGAAGACTCTTTGCGGGTTCACAAAATACAGAAAGATTGAAGATGATATTTGCTTCTTTGTCACTATTAAGACTCAGATTTCAGACCTTGAAGATAACTCCCTTTATAAGGACTATCTCTACAAACTATGATTCGGTCAAGTACAGTGTTAAACTCGGATAGAAGAATCAGTCCTACTATTACTAACTCCTTGATTAGGATTTCGACTTTCATGCCCAACATTTGATTTAACATCTCAAGGAGCTTGGTCCTAGGAATGCTTATGATTTTTGAAGAAATGAAGCCAAAGCAAGACTTCTTTTTAGAAGATTGGGCTATTTTTTTTTATCAGTCCCTTATGGGTTGTTCCTATTCATTTAGGGGTCTTCTTGAGCTTTTGTATGAAAATAATGTGGGGTTTTAGTGGGTCCCCAAAGGCTATCTGTAAGGTAGAAAGATAAGAACGTTGTATCATGTCTGCCATGTAATTGAATCAATTTGCTCGGGTCTCTCACTATACTAGGTTTGTTTACAAGGAAGTTCTAATTCCCAGTTATAAGAGTGCTTTGATTAGCAGCAGGTTTCTGATGCTTCGGCGTATGGATTTTATATTGGATCCTCATCAATGGGTGTAACAGTGACTAGCTCTCGATCTCGCTTTCAATAAAGCCTGTAGTTCCCAAGGGAGCTTCTATCCATAGGATTCAATTATGGCAACCAAGTGCCTTCACCAACAGTGTGATGTCAGAGTGAGAGGCCCAAGTGCTTCTTCTAATGAGGATGCTTTTAATGCATAAGTGGATGATAGAGATCCTATGGGTATTGTGGATTATTGCAAATATGTGATGGGGATATATGATTTTCAATTGACTGAGAAATGGCTTGCAAAGATGAGTTGTTCGAAGACAGCGATTGAAGGAGTGTGGAGATACACAAGGAAAAGATGTTTGTTAGATACCTTAGTTGCTTGGAGTCAAGGGAGTGACTTTCGAGTCTTCCTATCTATGTAAAATCTTTTGTGTGAGGGATGACTGACTACCTTAGGGTAGAAGTTTCTGCTGCAAGATTCGATCCAGGATTGCTAGTGTCAGTGTTGTAGGCTTGTCTTGGTGTTTTCATATATTCTAGCCTCTACAAACAATAATGGTCTGAGTTACCATAACCAACCTAAGAACATATTGAAGGGAATGATGAGCACATTAATTGACCAATTTCAATCTAATTGTAATACTTCGGAATTTTATGAGGAAGACATAACATTTCATTCAAATATTCAGGTCAAGATTAATGTCTCATAGGTTTTGTTATTTTTCATCTGTGGCTAGCCATACTAGCCAATACTCTTCATTATGGTTGTGTCATATTTTCCAATCAACTTTAAAATGATCCAGAATATAGAAAAATAATATATTATATATATATATATATATATATATTCATGAAAATGAAACTGAAAAAGAACTGTGAGAAATGAAAATAAAATTGTAATAAAAATGGGACGTAATTGAAATAACTAACATGGATATATTGTCAAATGCTCTGTGATGGTTTGTCTCCAAGGCTGGTGAATAGTTTGAATGCATAACATGCAACTTCAACAATGGTTGAACTTCTTTTATAGTTTTTTGCACTTGAATTTAATTGTTGATAAGGATGGACATGGATTACAATGGTTTCATTTTGAATGTGTGATATGGATTTAATTTGATATGATCCAATGGTTGGGAATTTGTTATTTGTTGATCCATGTGCTCTAATCTGTTTTAATGAGAAATAAAATGGGTTCGGTGTCATTTATTGAAGTAATTGGGTTGGGTGTCATTTATTGAAGTAATTGGGTTGGGTGTCATTTAGTGAAGTTATTGGGTTAGGTGTCATTTATTGAACACAGTTGCTTTAAATGTTATTGGATTGGATGTCATTTATTGAACACAGTGGGTTTAAATGTTGAACAACACAGCGGTTATGGCTGACGTACATTCACTTTTATTATGTGCAAGTACGGATATTTATTTGGGATACATAGCTTCAATTCTTATGAGTGGGGGTTGAAGTGACTGCTACTTTGTACTTCTGGAATAAACCATTTTGGAAAGATTTATGGTTTTAAATGTTTTCTAGTTGGTTAAATATGATTTATACTCTTAAGTATTAAGATACTATTTATGGACAGTTGTAGACCCAATGAATGTTTTGGGAAATTTTGGATATAAATTAAAACATATTTGCACTTAATGTTATTTATTTTTGTTTAAATATTGGTTACAAAAGTCTCAATTTCTGGTGGTTTGGTGGGACCAGTGATATATCAATTATTGGTCCCTATGCAACATTAGACATCTCTCCCCTAAGCAAAGTTAACAAACATGTATAAAAACGCATTTACCTCTCATGAGTTAATTGGCAAATAAGAAAATCTCCTTCCCTCTCCCCTTGGTTGGTCAGAGGAAGAGAAGTGTTGTCCACAAGGATTTCCTACCATATTTCCAGTGCATTTCAGGGCCAACAAGCACTCTTTCAATGAAAACATGGAGCATCAAACTTTTTTATTTATTTTGCTAAATAAGTTATAACAACATTTAAATTTGAATAAGAGGTCAATTAACTTTACAATCCTATGGTTGTTGTCGATCATTTCTGCAAATCAGATGATAAAGAACCAGCATAGGTTGATTGATGGTAAGTAACGACTTGCTTATTGTTTCTTTCATTATTTTTTGTATCGCAGTGTTGATACATTTTAAAAATGATGATGGATATAATACAAAGGATGTGTCATTATATTTCAATTTAAGTTGGATATTGATGATGTTATAATGAAAATGCTGTTTTTCCTATTTTGAATGCCAATTTTGAGATTTTGTTACCCACAATTGTAATGGATATAATTGTGTATTTTGAATCGCATAACAGTTGTTGCTTTATTATACAAATTTGTAATCAAGCATGCATCAAAATCTATTATTTTAAGTATTCTTCCTTTTTAATAGATATGTAAGACAGTCCCTAATGTCAGGGACTTTGCCATCCCCTATGACGTCCCCTGAAATTTGAGATGTCTCTCCACACATCTCTGAGATGTGTGCCTACATCCTCACCTTTACACCCTGGATACTTGGTGGAACATTAATAATAACTTTAATATTCATGTCCTAGGAACTTTCTCTCCTGCTCAAGCCCTTTATGTGAGTAGTAGGTTAACCATGTCCATACAACATTAATACCTAACACCTTACCCAAGAATTTGAGGTTTTAGTACGAAATTTTTTGGAAAATGTGTGAGACCACTAGTGCAGAGAAAAAAACAACAATTTTATATATATCTTAACATTTCCAAAACCTGTACTGTTATTGACACTGAAAACCCATACCCATTGCCCTCTTCTATGTTACACAGGCGATTCTGTACAGCAAGCAAAAGCTGATGACAGAATGACACCCCCCAAACAAATGCATACGTATGAATAACATTGGCCAGCTTTATTAACAAGTGAAATGCAACCTCCTAAAATCTCATTTCATATTAACTTCCCAATCATTTTATGTACATGTCAGGTAAATTCATCTCTCGTCTTAAGCTATGTTGATGTTTTGTCCATTCCACAGAATCCAGCTGCCCTAGCTGAGATATTCTTTTGTCATTACATTTAGTTGTCTCCTGCCATTTCGATTGGTAATTCACCTTGGTCACACTGGAAGAAATGACCATAGAAAAAATCTCTTGATTCTTTGGTTTCCTGGGAGAATTACAATAGAGAAAAAACTTCGAAAATATATGTCTCAAATCAAAAGAAAGATTAAAAAAATATTACAAACATTAGAAATCCAGACATGTTGACCTGAAGATCAATACATCATCTCGGCATAAATGACCTCCTCCACCAAACTTCAAATGCCTTCTGTAAGTTTGGGCAGTCATTTCCAGAATTTGAAAAATATTCCATCCAGCAAAGAAGTATACTCTGTTGCTGCTTCATTGGAAGTGTAAGAATTGTCTGGCTAATTGCTTCTTCGACTACCTTCATATCAAGTCCTTTGCAGCACCTCTGTATCCAACCAAAGTCATCAACCAATGGTTGCAACCAAGCTTGCAGAAGGTTATATCTCACTTCGCAAGGACAAAGTATCTGGCGTTTTCCTAAGGTCATGACCAGCTTTGCAGTAACACGGCTAACTTCATATCGCACCATGCAAGAAGTTTGCTTGTATAGCTCTAACAGTTCTAACTGGTTAGCCCATATTCTTACAAAATCTTCTGCTATTTGTCTATCAACAAGAATTTCAAGTAGCCAATTTAGATTGTCCACCTGTCGAGCAATTTGTGCAATCAACGATCCTCTGTCTTCAATAACTTCATTCCCAAGATTTTTGTTAGTGGCTTGCATAAAAAGCTTCACAAGAGAGTCGAGACAACCATAGCAGAGACTGTACAAATCATCCTTGAATAGACTCGCAAATTCATTATCCTGGATTGAATTCTCCCGAATCATTCTCAATACCAAGCATTTCATTTCCCTCCTTGCCTTCTCATCTGTTCCTTTGGTAACTGATTGAACTACATGCATGAGTAATTTCTCTGGGCCTGTGTGCTCTGGGAGATGTAGCCTCCCTAACACATCTTGTACTGTGTTTCTGTCTAAATTGGTTTGACTCAACAAATTCCTCAGCCTTACCTCCTCCTCCTCTGTCCAGGGCATAGCTTCAAGGTATTCCAGGCATGCCTGAACACCAGAATCAAACAAGATCTTCGCTGATACCTGCAAATGGAAAAAGAAACACTCAGCTCTGATAGAGGTATCACAAATATGACTCGCCTCCATCAATATCCTCAAGAGGGAATTCTTCTTCCCATCTTGATTGTAACAGCACAAATAAATTCTTCACTGAAAAACAAGAAATAATTTCCCACACCAATATCTTAACTACATCATCTTGGAACAAGGCTAGGCCTCAAGAAAGTGTACTATACCCAGTCCCTCCATGTCAGAAAATTATCTATTAGTGATAGCATGTTATTGGGCTATTGTAGCCTCAAAGGTTAGCTCAAGCAGTCTGGAGCCAGACATGATATCTCTCCCCAAAAGTTGAAGAGGTCATGGGTTCGACTCTCTTGATCCCCTTGGGGTTAGGTTCCATAATCAGGGCCAAGAGTTTACCTCATTTATCATCCATGGATGCTGGGAAAATACTTGGAGGGTTTTCCATGATGGTTTCCTTGGGAAAAAAAATGCTGTTGGCCTATGGCAAGCCAAAACATGGCCAACAGGAATATTTTTCAATCAACTCTAGGATGCTGGTCAGTTCAAAGTGATGCATCAAGTCACTAGACAATATACTAGCTTCAGTGCACATGACCCAATTCTTTTCTAAAGATGTAGTTCATTAAGTGAAATTTGAATTAGACATGCAACAGTTACTACATCTTCTCAAAAAATCAATCAGTGTCTCATAATTTAATTGCAAGTCTGACAAACAGCCATCTCTTCTTATAATTGAGACATTTCTAGATGCCATGAGCCAAAAAACCTCAAAATTAAATAACGTTCTTGCAATGCTCTACAACCTTGCACTTATGCCCCAGTAAGGACATATTTCTAACCTCCTTTCAGTAATGTACAATTTGATCACATATCTGTGATCATGCGTTTTTATTGTCATTCCATCCCATAGAATAAGACTTCAAGTACTTGAAATGATCTATACCCTTGCCTGCATGGCCCAGTAAGGTCATTCTTATAACCTCCTTTCAGTAATGTATATTTGACCACCTGTCTCCAATCATGCTTTCTTAATTTCATTCCATTCCATAGAATAAGAATTTAGGTAGAGTACCTTCTCCAGTGTATGTAATTGTGTAGGTAAACATGCGATCTTAGGATAGTCAAAAGTCTCATATGATGTTTGGGCAGGTGCATCAGTCTAAATATGCAATAATTTTAGTTTCAATCTTGTAAGGCTCCTCTTGAGGGGTGTCTAATTGGCTGCAGCTAGTTTTGACATTCTGTATTCAGTCCTGAACTCATTTGCATCTTCAAGGTACCTTGGGGATAATTACTTCTTTTGAGGTTCATGATTTTATTACTAATATGATAATTTGTTTGTTATATCTCTGTCTTCTGGTGCATGCGTCGTCTTCAATTCTGTACAGATGGACATTAGATCTAATAGTAAGGATGATATTTGATTCATAGATAAATGAAAACATGTGAAAAACTAGATTAGGCACAGCAATGCAGCATCATTTCTTCCTTGGTCTATTAACAAAGTGAGGAAATTCATATCATTATTTGATAAAAAGTACCAAGGACAAAATGTAATTGAGAAATACAATGGAGTGTGATTAAGGATGAAAACAAAACAAATGACGAGATTGTCATTCATGGGTATGCCAGTAAGACAGATCATTTCTATAACCATACATTACTGAATGGGGAATATGTGGAGAGCTTTGATGCATAGTTATCTGTAGATCATCATAGGGGTGGTAAGCTGAACAAATAGGAGAAAACTTTTATCCTATAGCTTACCCATTTGGGTGGATAATAGGGCACAAGAAGTTGGGAATAGTTTGAGTAACTACTATCAAGTGGGTCACCCACTTGTGGCACCTCAACTAAGGGAATAGCTTACTTCTGGAAGGAAAGTGGGTCGTCTGTAATAAGGTACAATAACCATTTCTATAATCATGTGCTTTCATTTAATGTTAAAGACATTCTAGTATGAATCACAGGCTGAGTTGGATAAGTAACTGCTCTTGATTGTATCCTTGTTCACACACTTCACCTCAGTAGTTATCCCTTGCTTCTAGTCATGTGTAACCTTCTTTGCAGCCTTTCTTCCCACAGTTCAGGAGGCACAAATAGGAGGCACTACTGATGTAGCGTGCCCATGGTAATCCATACTTATCATTTACCATTTATCCCATGTATCTACCTCCATTCTTCAGGTTGATTGTTATCTATCACTCATACTAGCTCCCTTTACCCTCGTCTTTGAGTAAGGGCCTCAAAATCTTGCCCTTAAAAGGTTGATGCAATTGAACAAAAGTTAAAGGTATATATAGCCACAAAAGAAAGAAAATGTAAAATGCAAAATATGAATGGGACAAATTGACAAGTGTGTGAACAAAATCCTAGTCTGAGCTCTACCCGCCTCATCAGCTGTCACCCAATTCCTGGCATTCCATGATCTATCCAACTAAAAAGAACTTATGAATGTCCCAACCCTAATGGCCAATAAGCCACTACATCTTAAAGGGGTATTTGAATACATCAAGCAAGCTAGAAACCCAGACTATGCATGAAAGAAAAAGAAAATCATTAAAGTGAAAGGCACACCAAAGGGGTGGTAAAAATAGGCTGAGGAAAGGGGTAGCCCAAGTCCCACGATTGCTCCCTCTTCACATCATTACACTCATGTTGGAACCCCAAAAGTTAGTACCAAGACAATGACATCTTTCATTAAGTCAATCCCATTCCATGTCCACCTTTCTCACATGCACCTATTGACTAATAGGTCAGCCTAGGAACTGTTCCTCCCATAGGAATGGAAGCACCTAATAAGGCCTTTGGATAACCTAAGTGTGTTTAACGTGTTTATAAATCATCAGCTAGAAAGACATTTGACAGCATTGCTTGTGTGAAGTACTCTTGTTTCTTAGCATTAGGTATGGTCCATCATAATACTTTTATGAGTTCTTTACCTAATGATGATGATTTCACTTGATTTTGAGGGTATGTCTTAGATGTTTCTTCCCGGGTACATTTAATGTCTCTTGAGAGATGGTCTGACACTTCTCTAGCACCTTAATGAGGACATCCAACCTAGCATAAAGCCACTTCTGAACCTTGAAGCCACAACGTTGACCACATTGAGATGAGCAATGGCTATGGGAGAAACCACCATTGATATATGCCACCTTCCACATCTGTAAAAGTTGAAACGCTAAAAAGAACCCAAGACGTTACCGGGATTAATGATGTACTCCAGTGGACCCAAGACGCCCCCAAGCTAGCCTTGCACCTTCTTGATGGGTGTTGCTTTGTTCTAGGACCTTGTTGAGGATGATGATGACTTATGATCCTTTTGGAGGGATGGTACACTTCTTGATTATGACATCATGCTCTAGGCTTGCAACATCACCCTTGCATGGCCTAGAGTGATAACATGGGGCTTGTTAATGATGACATGTGGTTGAGGAGAGTTGTGACTTGAGGATGCACCTTTCATGTTGATGACATGAATTGGAGTGAGGAGCACTCTTGGACCATTTATGGCACCATGCTTGATGGAGATCTCCACCTTTGGAGAATAAGTTCACATTTGGGAAGCCCTTTTCCCACGTGTGCAATAAAAGGAGGCATTTTCGCATGTTTATTCATTTTGAGACCTATTTGTTAGGTCAATTTGTAATTGTGACCTATTGAACTTGTGAACACTTAAAGTTATGTTTTTAGGGATTTTAGTGTAAATTAAGGAAAATTCAACTTGGTTGCCCTCATATAAATAGAGGGGAGCCAAATTGTCTTGGATCATTGTCAAACACACTCATATTTCTCTCTCGTGAGGAGTGCGCACTAGTTCTTTCTCTCTCTTGGACACAACGGATCAGTAGGTAACAAACTTGTCTTGAGGAAGATTAACTTGCATGGATGAACTTTCTTCAATTGATGAAGTGATGTTTGGATGAATGGAATAAGTCTATTGTGATTACTTTCTTCCATTTAGCTAATATTGTTGAATTAGAGGCCCCAAGGGTTAGTTCAATTGGGCGATTCCCCGTCGTTAAAGCACCTTTCGATGGAAAATGTAACTAGGTTCGGTCTTCATTAAAGGTATTTGAGTCATTTTGTAACATACTTGTCAGAAGAATAAAGAAAAGAACTATTATTATTATTATTGTGATTTATAAAGCATGGGTTTCATGCTTGGGTGACCATGTTTTAGGTCAAAGTCCCCATTGAGGACTTCTAGGATTTATTCTGAGTCAATAGAGTCATTGTACTTTTAAAGAGACCCTTCTTGGGCTCTTGAATCATGTAAAAAGGTTTAGTATTGAGTCAAATATAATTTATGTATCCTCCACATCAAGTTGGCCTAGAAGAGATCAAGTCGGCCTGATGACATCAATTCGACCTCCCTTGAAGCCTATAAATAGAAGCAAGTCGAATTCATTTGGAGCACTTCATCTCAAGCAAGTTCGATATCTCTAAGGAAGCTCGGAAGCGCGAAGTACGAAGTTGGGAAGCCAAAGGAAATGCAAGTTGGGTGGAGTCCGAGGAGAAGAAGAAAAACGAAATTTTGGTGCCTCTCTCTCTCTGTTTCGTGCCCTAGATTGGGAGATCGGAGTCTTCCAAGTTTTGTTGATGTCAGAAGTTGCCTGATGCCAGAAGCTGCTACATAGTCGAAGTTGCTGGAAGAGAGGTCGAAGATCTAGGAAGCTGACTCGATGTGGAGGGAAGGTTTGGTCTTTTCCTAGGGTGAAGAGTCTCAAAGAATACTATTGAAAGGAAGAGAATTTTGACTGGGTTTTCCCCTCGAGGGGCGTTTTGCCCTGGCATAGTGCCTACATCTGGTGTCCATTGTTTTATGTGCTTTCACTTTGGTAATTGCTTGATGAACTAAAAGAAAGAAGATATGAAGAATTGTAATAAAAAATCAAGAACATCACAAGTAATTATCAAGAATAAGAAAATATTTCTGCCTTTCTGATTTTCTAACATGGTTTCAAAGCTTTGGTAAAGAAAGAAGAAAAAGGCAGTCTTAAACACTTAATCAAAGAACCATTCAAAAGGGCTATTTCAGGGAAGAAGTCCACTATATTCAAGGAAGATGTCTAGCACAATCAAGGGAGAGAACAAACTTGAAGGCGTCTCAAACTACAGGTCTTGGAAGAAAAGGATTGACCTCATCCTTGAAAAGAACAAGGTTCTAGACTTGGTCAAAGGAAGAGTAAAGAAACCTACGAAAGATTCCAATGACACTGACAAAATAAAGTTCAGGGAACTAGAAATGGCGGCCATGACTCTAATGGTCGAAGGAATAAAGGACAACCTTGTCCCATTCATAGCCAACAACAATCATGCTTAGGAAATGTATGAAGCCTTGTCAAAGCTATTCACTATTAAGAACATTGGTCAAGTAGCAAGTTTGAAGAATGAGATAAGGACCACAA
This sequence comes from Pinus taeda, assembly GCA_000404065.3. Taxonomy (NCBI): domain Eukaryota; kingdom Viridiplantae; phylum Streptophyta; class Pinopsida; order Pinales; family Pinaceae; genus Pinus; species Pinus taeda. The sequence continues at coordinate 262,656 of APFE030861033.1, forward strand.
AGATGACTAAAGAAGACACAGTGGCCTCCTTCTTTGTGAAGATAGCAAGAATCAGGGATGATCTTTTGGCCATTGATGAAATTTTTCTAGGCAAAGAACTTGTGATCGCTACTCTATTAGGATTGCCACCTAATTGGGGTGCATTTGCTACAGGTCTTAACAGTTGGAAGGAAGCTCCCACTTTTGAAGAACTATGGACTACCTGTAGTCAAGAAGAATTGAGGATCTCTCTAGTTGCCAATCTTGAAGGAGTATCAAATGCCTACATTGCTCAACATAAAGGAAATAAATCGAAAGAAACAAGGAAGAAATTTGACATGTCCAAGGTAGAATGCTATAAATGTCACAAGAAGAGTCACTTCAAGAGTGATTGTCCCAACAATCTAAGAAACAAGAAGAGAGAAAGAGATAAGCCAACATTGTTGAAGAAGGAGACCCAAAGAAAGTCAAACCCGAAGACTTAAGGGACTTACACTACTAAGACCTTTGCTTTCAGTCTTAGTTATTCTATTTTATGTTTTTTATATTTAGAATTTATAGGTTTTAACATGTTTTTGGAAAAGACATTTTCTTTTGTAAGTTTATAGGTATCCCTCAAGCTTTGGAGGGATCCCCCAACAGCTCCTAAAGATAAATATCTCATTTCCTTTTAGTTTTTGGTTTCATATACTCATTTACTTTTGATTATATTAATACTAATCGCCATTCTCCCTCTATTGTCTTGATTAGGAAAACATCTACTATATTCTCGAGTATGAAAGAGGAACACTCAAGACAAGGTTTGTCAAGAAACAGAGGTATGCTTTAAAACATTGATTTCTTTATAATAAATGCTTATTCATTTGACAATCTATTACTAACATTGTTGTGTCTAGCTATAGTGAATCATATTGATTCTTATTTTGAGTGATTCATCACTTGATAAATCTACCCCACTCCTATTCTTAACTGATTTTATAGAACCTTAGACAGATTCTATGGAAAACCCTAACCTAAGGGTATGCTAATGTGAATGTCTAAAAACCTAAGCTACTTAGGGATATTGTGAAATGTTATTTGAAGTTCTTGTTGATGATGTCATGAATGGGATTTCGGTGTGATTATGAAATCTTTACTTGTTAGGGTTGAATGATGTTTGTCTGAGATCTCGAACCTTTGAAATTTTTGGAATAGTAGGGTTTGCTTTGTTATGTTATGAAACCCTAGATTTTTAGGGTTTGATTGGGCCTATAAGCAAAACCTTTGTTATGAATGCAAGATCCTAGGAATGAAACCCTAGGTATATATAGATGTGTCCATTTGGTCAAAACCCTAGCTTGGTCTAGGTCAATATATGTCTAATGTATTAATGGTGTCTAACATATGATATGCTTATGCATGATAATGAATTCCTAGATACATGTGCTGACCCAGTTATTGATGGTCATAAGTCTTAGGATTTAATATAAGTCATTATCTGAGATTCTAGGATGATATTTGGAAATCTAGGGTTTTGCAACCAAACCCTAGTAGTAGTTAAATTCTCTAGTATGTGTGATATAACAATCTAAGAGCTATTTATATAATGATTATTGAGATTGTGAAAATGAAATTCTAGGGTTTTGGAGTTAAACTTTAGTAGAAGTAAAAATCTTTGATGTATGATGACAATGTGATGATTTGAGATTTGTGTAAGATTGTTAAAATCTAAGTTTTAGTTGCGTTTGATGGTTGATCGAAAATCTAGGGACTGCAACTAACCTTAGTGGAAGTTGGTCATGTTAACGACTAAACTGTGATTGGTTTTGATTGATTCTCTTGTATGAATTCTAGGATTTGTATGAAACCCTAGAGGAAAATCTAACATATGAATTCTAAAAGTTGTTAGATGCCTTATAGATCTATATTTGAATTGTTTCTAGGGTTTACTATATGTTGTAGTAGGGTATGTTACACCTTCGAAAGAAACATTGAAACCCTAGATGGAATGAAAATTGTTATGACATTGTCTAAGGTTTATGACAGTCCCTAGCAAGATGTTGAAAAGTATATGTCTCTTGTTTGTAATTAAGTTTGGGTATTTTATATGTATAAAGTTGAAATGCTTTTGTGATTTTGATACGACTAACTTCATGCTTCTATAGTTTTGGTTGTACTTGTTATCTAAGTCGTGCAGGTACATAATCTTCAATATGGTGAAGATGTTCGTTGATGTGATAAGCATGATGGAGATGATGATAACTCTGATGAAATGATTGGAAGCCATGAAAGAATCTCCAATGACGAAAATAGAAGAGATCTCCCTTAGATTAAGAGGGAGTCCAGATAAAGAGATGCTCCCTAGTTGAGAGGGAGGGCATAACTTGGTTTTGATTGAAAAATGAATTTCGGAGGATATGTTGTTGCATGAGAAGTAGGAAAGGAAAGTGTATGATTGAGGAATCTTGTATCAGAGATTCGATTGATAGTCCTACTATGAAAAGTTGAGAAGCAACAACAAGTTGTCTGAAAGACCCCCGAGGTTTGTATTTGATTATGTACATATGAAAGTATATTATTGATTAGGGTTGTGTTTGTACAAGTGAATCTCTCCAAGGTTTTGATAGCATGTTGGTTACCAATTAGTTCGATTGAGAGAGATTGGTCATATTTAATCTGTTGGATCAAGGGGTGTTTAAGGCTTTGCGAGTGAAGCATTGCCCGGGAGGACATCTGGCCGACACTTTTGTGTTGATGTCTAGGTCCCGAAGTTGGAAAAGGTGGTGTTGATTATAGAGCTCTGTTTTGGATACACACCTAGATCTTTGGGTTGGTGGTTAGCAAGCAACTGTGATGGTACCTAGAGAGGCTGAAAGCTTGAGTCCATCTTAGTCCCACCCGGATAGATTGCCCTGATCAGGAATCTAGTCCGTGGCATTGTGCTGCCTAAATTGTTGAGAGACCAATGGATAGATTGCCCTGGTCAGGAATCTAGTCCATGGCATTGCAATACCTAAAGTTCTTCATGGTTCATATAGTTGAGATCTTCCTTGTACTTGTATATGATGAATACCTCCCTAGTTAACAGGGATTGTTGGAAATTGTAACTAGGTTTGGTCTTCATTAAATATATTTGAGTCATTTTATAATGTACTTGTCAAAAGAATAAAGAAAAGAATTTTTATTATTATTACTGTGACTTATTAAAGGATGGGTTTCATGCTTGGGTCACCATGTTTTAGGTCAAAATATCCATTGAGGAGTTTTAGGATTTATTCCGAGTCAATAGAGTCATTGTACTTTTAAAGAGACCCTTATTGGACTCTTGAATCATGTAAAAAGGTATAGTATTGAGTCAAATATACTTTATGTATCCTCCACATCAAGTCGGCCTAGAAGAGATCAAGTCGACCTAATGACATCAATTCAACCTCCATTGAAGCCTATAAATAGAAGCAAGTTGAATTCATTTGGAGCACTTCATCTCAAGCAAGTTCGATATCTCTAAGGAAGCTCAAAAGTGCGAAGTACGAAGCCGGGAAACCAAAGGAAGTGCAAGTTGGGTGGAGTCTAAGGAGAAGAAGAAAAACGAAATTTTGGTGCCTCCCTCTCTCTGTTTCGTGCCCTAGGTTGCGAGATCAAAATCTTCCAAGTTCTGTTGATGCCAGAAGCTACCTGATGTCGGAAGCTACTACATAGTCGAAGTTGTTGGAAGAGAGGTCAAATATCCGAGAGGTTGACTTGGTGTGGAGGGAAGGTTTGGTCTTTGTCTAGGGTAAAGAGTCTCAAAGAATACTATTGAAAGGAAGAGAATTTTGACTAGGTTTTTCCCTCGAGAGGGGTTTTGCCCTGGCATAGTGCCTACATCTGGTGTCCATTGTTTTATGTGCTTTCGCTTTGGTAATTGCTTGATGAACTAAAAGAAAGAAGATATAAAGAATCGTAATAACAAATCAAGAACATCACAAATAATTATCAAGAATAAGAAAATATTTTTGCCCTTCTGATTTTCTAACACCTTTGCCATTTAGAGGTCACGAGGTTCAACTCTCTCGACACTCTCAAGGTCAAGCTATTTTCCTAGTACAAATATTCCATGTATCTAGCAGTCACCGATCTCTGAGGTTCGTGAACCACATATAAATTATTGGGCCTTCTTAATAAATGTTGAGTTTGAGGTTGACTTAGCTTCTTGTAGGGAATGACTTGCTTCTATTGTGTAGCTAAGTCACATGACACGAGAACAAGGGACATGGAGGACATGAATATGTTTGATTTTGGTAGCATCAAATGTGCTCTAGCTCCAAAATTTTGTAGAGGGGCTGGAATACATAAGATCTCCGAGACCCAAAAATCGTTTGGAGAAATTCCACCCAAATTGTGAGTTATTAAAATAATTAATATTTTTAATGGGGCTCCTAAGTCTAAACTTAGGAAAATAAAAATATTAATGGGTATTAATAAAACAATGGGTGAGAAGCTTCTAAGAGACGAGGATCAATTCTATTTTAATCTTAGCCGTTGATTAGGGACTTAATCTCGGTCGTTGATTCATCAACAGGAAAAGTATAAGAGGAGGCTTGAGGGTCTGTTGGAGATACACCAAGTGATCAAATCAGTTCGACTTTTCTGGGGCGTGGTTTGCTGAGAAAATCGAACTAGTGATCTGAGTTGCAGTGAGAGGGACAGAAGCAAAGATTTGGATCGGAAAGGAGTTCTAAGCCAAAGAGTATTGGGCAGAGAGGCAACGCAGAGGCCTACGCAGCCCAGGAAGGGACTCATGCAGTGCTGACGCGGGCCAAGATGGTCTCTTGCAGTGGCAGTGCAGGATATTCGTCAGAAGTTCGAGATCTTGCTAGAGAAGCAAGGTTCTGAGCCGGGAGGGCTGAACAGCAGCCTTCCTCCAGCAAATCGATCTAGCAAAAGGGGTGACGCAGTGTCCTAGAGGCAAGATGCTGGCCCAAGCAATGATTGCACTGAGATCTCGTAGTGTTTGCTGGAGTCAGGCCACTCAATGGATCAATTGTGACATGGAGAACAAGGTAAACCCTCATATGTATTTCTTGTTGTCGTGGTTTCTCTGAAGGTTAGCAGGTCTGAGAGGCAACCTGTTGTACTCAGATTCTTCTTGCTTAATAATACAATCCCTCTATCTGTTGCACTGATTTTCCCGCATTGGGTTTTCCCAGGGACGTGTTGTCCAAAAATAACGGTGTCCCTTGTGTGTTTGTCTCATTTATTGTTTCAGTTTATGATCTGTATGGCAGTGTAGTCTAGAGTAGAGTTTTTCATCATCGTTTATAATCAAATAACTTGTTGAATGAAATAACAAGTGGGATATGATAAACCAGTGACTGCAGTAGGATTTTTGTTTGTATAGATTCAAAAATTTTCGCATGCTATTAGAGCATTGCAGATGATATGATATTGAAGCCATCAGCCGAGAGATACAGCAAATCTACTGCAGAGATGCAGTTGTCCCAAGTGACAGCGTTGTTCTAGAGCTAGAGAACGCAAAGGAAGGGTGACACAGTGCAGAAAAGGTGACGTAGAGGCTCATGCAGTGCCTGCGTCAGATTCTGAGCTAGGAGAGGGTGACGCAGACGCTGGGAGGAGCCCACACAGTGATTGCATCAACTTTATGGGCCAGCGCAAAAGCAAAGGGGTAGATCAGGCTCACGTAGAGCCACGTCAACTTTCTGGACCAGGAAGGAGTGACACAGTGGCTAGGAGGAGCTAATCTAGCTCACGGAGTGACTGCGCAGAGCTGGAGGAGCTCAAATTCTTCGGTTGGCGGGGCAGTAGTAGCAGCGTGGATTCGATCTGTGGTGCCAGTGGGACATTGTTGCTATTGTTGCCGAACAGTGTTTGTGGAGACAAAACCAAGGTAGAGGGAATCACTGCGTTGACAGATTTCTTGCCAAAAGAAATCTAAATCTGAGTTGTTGAGCAGCAGCAAAGAAGGATTGGAGAAGGGGTGATTCGACATTATTTGGCGGGAGGATTTCCGTGAAGGAAATCATAACTCTGAGGAAGTTTGGAAAGAACTTGTTCCTTAGAGGATTTCTAGCGCCAAAGAAATCCAGATCCGAGTCTAGCTAGGGTCGCAGTAAGAGAGGGAGAAAAGAACCTATTCTACACTTATTTGAGCAGAGATGGCAGTCAATGGACTAAGGGATCAGGACAGGTTGGATGGAGCATCCAACTTTTGTCATCTGGAAGGGCTAGGATCCTGGCAATCTTGGACAAGAATCGCATCAAGGATTATGCCTTGAAAGTGGTGGTTGTATCGGTCGATGTTGATCCTCTCAAGAAATACGAGGAGGCTCAAGTGAAGGCAAAGTGCATGATCTTGGACGGGGTCAAGGATCATGTGATCCCACATATTGCTGAAAATGAAACATCAAGAGAAATATGGGAGCCCTTGACCACCTTGTATGAGGGAACTTTAGTTCAACGTAAGATGTTACTTGAGAACCAACTAAGACGGTATCAGATGCAGAAATCGATCCCTTCCTTCTTAGGTTGCAAGGGATTCGAGACCAACTGACTTCCATGGGGTCTACACCAGATCCTAAGTTCATGGTCAGCACTGACCTGAATGCAGTCACTGAAGACTGGGAGACCTTTGTCCAGAGCATCTTGGACAGGGCTTCTCTCCCTAATTGGGAGGAGATGTGGGCAGCTCTTTGACAGGAAGAGATCAGGCAGTTAACCAAGGCAGGAAGTAGCAGCAAAGGAGTCAGAGTCAAGAAGGAGGAAGAGGAGGATGCATCTCTCACATCAGCAGGACAGCCAGGGCAGCAGAAGAGGAAAAAGAAAGACATAACCAAAGTCAGATGCTTCAGGTGTGGGGAATTGGGGCATTTCGCCACTCAGTGCCCTCGAAAGAAGAGCAAGGAAGAGAAGTCTGACTCGAAGGCTGCTCCAGCGAAAGCTAGGAAGAGAAGTCTGACTCGAAGGCTGCTCCAGCGAAAGCTGACAAGAAAGATGATGACAAGGATTGTGCCATGAGTGCTCATGCACCTCTAGAGAAGAGGTGGGGCGACATAGAGTTGTAGTCGAGAGGACTACACAAGGGACAAGATCTTTGAGGTGCCCAAACTCTTGGATAACATACGGCTACGGGAGCCCTTAACGACGGTAGCAGAATGATGGGAGTCAGTTTGTGTGAGGGATGATAGAGCAACAGCGGCAGAGCTAGAGTGCCAGAGTCTGAAGTAGCGAATGGAGGTTGCAGCAATGCGAGAGGCATAGAGCAGATTGCAGCAGCGCAGTAGCAACAGAGAGTCAGCACAGATTAGCAGTGTGAAAATTCCTTAATCTAACACATCAGAAACCCCTACTGCAATTTCTTGTTTACTATCTCCTACTTGTTCTTTACATTAACAAGTTATTTAATTGCACAAACATCGAAGTAAACACAAATGTAAACTTCACAGATATACAGATTGTGCACTAAAGTAAACATAAACAATAACACAAGGGACACCGTTATTTTTGGACAATCATCCTCGAAAAAACCCAATGCGTGAAAACTGGTGCAACAGATATGACGATTTTATTATTAAGCAGATTTCTTAAATACAACTAGGGTGCCATAATGGCTCACCCAACAGAGAATGTCCTCGAAAATAGTACCTCTATCCGAAGATAGATATTCTGGCAAATCAGCAACCCGACGATCAACCCCACAGCTGGACAGCGAAAGTTGCCACAAGCATTGCTCTGGAATTGTGTCACTCTTCAGGTACTGCGTTACCCTCTCCCGGCTTATTTGCTCTCAGTCTACCCCACAAAATCTTCCCAGCGCTGCCTCTGAAGCCCTCTGCGTCAGCCTCTACGGCTTTCGTGTCTGCCTCTAAGGCTCTTTGCGTCCTTTGTGTTGCCTCCTTCGGCCTCTGCGTCAACCCTTCTTGGGCCTGCGTTGTCTCTCCCAACACTTCATTGCCTCTCTGTTACGCATTCTTCAGCCTTGGATGAAAATCCCTTGCTGAACTGCCCCTTGCTGCAATTGATCACTAACTCGATTTCCTCAGCAAACCTCAACCTAGAAAATCGAATTCTTGATCTCTCTTGGTGTATCTCCAACTGACCCTCAAACCTCCTCTTATACTTTTCCTAGTGACGATTCAACGGCCGAGATTAAGTCCCTAATCAACGGCTAAGATTAGAACTAGCTTGATCCTTGTCACTTAGAACTTTCTCACTCATATTATATTAGTACACATTAATATTTTTATTTTCCTAAGTTTAGATTTAGGAAACCATTAAAAATATTAATTATTTTAATATCTCTTCTTCCGGGTGGAATTTCTCCAAACGATTTCTGGGTCTTGGAGATCTCATGTGCCTTAGCCTCTCCACCAAATTTCATGGCTAGAGCACTTCCGATGCTACCAAAAATCAACAAGCAGCAGAGGTAGCTTCAGCATCACGAGGCATCCAGACTGACCAGCATGTCAATTTTTTGGATGGCTTTTCAGTTGCTTACTTCTCAGCAACTGAGTTGCAGTGCAGCAGTTAGCAGTGGTAGTGCTATGGGCAGCATGATGTAGCATTTTGAGAGGGAACTATAGTACAGATGCAGCAATGGCAGTGGCAGTGTCATGGGCAGCAGTACAGGGTGCAGCAATGTAGTGGATGAAGGGCAACAAGCCAAGCATCAGCAGCACAGAGGACCGATGTCATGGATCAATGTGATGCTTCTATTGGAAGTATCGTTAGAACACATTCCTCGCTAAGGAGTGTTGATTTTGGGATAGCATCGGAGGTGCTCTAGCTCCGTAATTTTGTAGAGGGGCTAGAATACATAAGATCTCCAAGATCCAGAAATCGTTTGGAGAAATTCCACCCGGATTGTGAGTTATTAAAATAATTAATATTTTTAATGGGGTTCCTAAGTCTAAACTTATAAAAATATTAATGGGTATTAATAAAAATATGGGTGAGAAGCTTCTAAGAGACAAGGATAAAGTCTGTTTTAATCTTAGCCATTGATTAGGGACTTAATCTCACTTGTTGATTCATCAACAGGAAAAGTATAAGATGAGGCTTAAGGGTCAGTTGGAGATACACCGAGTGATCAAATCAGTTCAAATTTTTTTGGGGCGTGGTTTGCTGAGAAAATCGAACTAGTGATCTGAGTTGCAGTGAGAGGGGCAGAAGCAGAGATTTGGATTGGAAAGGAGTTTCGAGCCAAAGAGTATCAGGCAGAGAGGCAAAAGTAGCATCAGAGAGGCAGCACAGAGGCCTACGCAGCCCAGGAAGGGGCTCAGTAGTGCTGACACATACCAAGAGGGTCTCTTGTAGTGGCAATGCAAGATATTCGTCAGAAGTTCGAGATCTTGTTGGAAAAGCGAGGTTCTAAGCCGGGAGGGTTGAACAGAAGTCTTCCTCCAGCGAATCGATCCAGCAGAAGAGGAGACGCAGTCTCCTAGAGGCAAGACATTGGCCCAAGCAGTAATTGCACTGGGATTTCGCAATGTTTGTCGGAGTCAGGCCACTCAGTGGATCAGTTGTGACTTGGAGAACGAGGTAAATCCTCGTATGTATTTCTTGCTGTCGTGATTTCTTTGAAAGGTTAGCCAATGTGAGAAGCAACCTGTTGTACTCAGATTCTGCTTGTTTAATAATACAAACCCTTTATCTGTTGCACCGGTTTTCCCACATTGGGTTTTTGTGGGGACGTGTTGTCCAAAATAACAATGTCCCTTGTGTGTTTATCTCATCTATTTTTTCAATTTATGATTTGTGTGTCAGTGTAGTCTGCAGTAGTGTTTTTCATCATTGTTTATAATTAAATAACTTGTTGAATGAAATAACAAGTAGGAGATGATAAACCAATGACTGCAATGGATTTATGTTTGTATAGATTCAGAATTTTTCACAGAACATACAAGTATCTGACACATGACACGGTGACCCCCCCAAACATGACACGGAGGAAATTATATATTATATTAAAAACTAATATATTTATAACATTTGTGAACTACTCATAAAATTATATATATATATAAAACATTTTCATGATGATCATACAAATTCAATCATACAACCAATGTATATAACCAAACTAGCATTGAGTGCAATCCATCTTTGAACCAAAAATACATCAACAAAGAAGCCCTATATGACGTGTAGAGTCCAAAAACAATCATGCTACAACAAATAACCAGTACTACATATCATCAAAATCATTGTCTATATTGGGATCCTTGTCATCAATGTCACCCTCTAAGCATTGAAATAAGATAGAAAAAGATTAACAAGTCAAATCGAGATTCGGTTTGAGTGATGGGTACATTTTTACTAGGGTCATGATAGTGGAGTTCAACAATCATTGCCACTAACATCGAGGTACATAGAGGGCTTGGTCCTCTTAATTAAATGTTAGTTCCATACCCTCATACATGACAAACTCTAATGGAAACGTTGCCATCCCCTGAATCCTGAAAATTGTTAAGTCTGTTGGCTTTTGAATGGGATCTAAAATTCTACTTTTTCCATATGAAAACTGATGGGGTTGAAACCACTCTCAAACATCTTGATTCAATTATTATTAATGTTAAAAATTTAAGTAAAATGATGAAAATGAAAAACAAAGGAGTGTCACTTTTACTTTAAGAATTTAACATTACCATTAATTGCATAGCATTAGTACGGTTTGTTACCCACCATTTTGTGGGTGATATCCCTAGGAGAAAAAATTTCTCCAAGATGGTCCTCAGTCAGCAACCCCTTGCAACCACCAACTAGCTCATTGTGCCATTTCTCCGCCACCTGAATCAGCCATGTGGGACCTCAACCCATCTGTCATGATCGTATGTTTGAAGGTGGGCCTCCCAAACCTAAAGGTATGCCTTGTCATTTGGTAATTGAGTATTGTAGTTTGCTTATCATGGACACTTCTGGGTAGGGATTAATGGAGGGATTTGGCAGAAAGAATGAGCTAGGTTTGTGCTCTTGTCCCCTAGACCCCTTTTTGGATATTAACCTTGGATTCTAGTCTTGTGGGATCTCTTTCACTGACAATTTGGCTTTAGGGATGGTATTTCATGCGAAACCCTGATTTTGGTTGCGTAGTCTTGCTCCCTCGTCCACATATACTACCCTTTTTCCACTCATTATTACCCCATTCATCATTTCTCCCACCTGGGTCCACATAGAGCTAGCACTCCCCTTCCCCTTGCCCATATCTTGGGTCAGGCCTAGAATGATGTTCAAGGGTTTAATGCAGCTAAAAAGAAAAGTAAAAGCACAATTGGTCACATTCAACAAGAAAATGTACCACAAAATGCAAAAGATGGTAGGGACAAACACATTTAGCACTTGGGAAAAGGCCAATGCATGAGCATTACCCCATCATCATGGCCATCACCCTAATTCCTACAGTTTCTATGAGCCTCTTTCATCATATAGGAACCCATGATTGTCCCAACAACCCCTGGTGGGCAATGAACTGCCCTACCTTAAAAGGGGGTATCCACTGATATATCTCATACATCATGCTCTTACCCCTTGAACCCCGAGCAGTTAATAGAAGAAAACTCATAAAAAGGCAAAAGGCATATAAAGAAGGGTGGAAAAATCAAGGTTTGGGCACCTCGTATACCACGATTGCTCCCTCCTATACATTATATACCCAAGTGTGGGATTCCCCTTTACTAGCTACCCTTGTTCCCTAGCATGTGGGCCCAGGGTTGCCCCTTCTCATTCCCAATTCCATTCAACTCTTTATCACATGCCACCACCTTTTAAAGGATGTACCTTGCATATATAATCCCCTTTAAAAGTAGAAACCACCTAATGGGATACTTGGTCAACCCCATTTGGAGTTGGGAGACATTAGCACATGCTAAAGCCCATTATGGAAGGCAGGAGACATTAGCACATGCTAAAGCCCATTATGGAAGGCAGGAGACATTAGCACATGCTAAAGCCCATTATGGAAGGCAGGCCATTATGAAGTCCCCACCTGTGGTCCATAGTTTGTAAGCTCTTTTACTCGATTTCCTTGATGACTTGTTGTACTGGAATGCTAGGGGATGCATTGGATCCTATGCGGATGGCAGGTGGTCCCCATCTTGGGTTTGGTCTCCCTATACAAGATCCTAACCCTCCAAAGGGCTACACTGGCACATGTAGGGTGCGTGTTCAGAGCCATGGGCCTCCACAACAGTAAACATCACTCCATGGATCCCCAGAGATGCTCAAAGATTGCTCAAGATCACCTATTGGACAAGGAAGATGCACCTGGCTCACCTTTGCCCAGCCAACCCCACAGATGTATTATGCACTTGGCAGGTGACCTAGGACTTGTAGGATGATGTGGCATCACTTACACCATCATCTGAGCCCTTACAAATGGTCTACAAGCATTTTCGACTTACTTGGAGACCCATGAGGTCACTTGTGTGTCCACATAGCTATTGGGAGCACCACAGGTTTATTATGTAAAGAACAAGGGGCCAACCCCTTATCCATTACTTTTGGAAGTCCAACTCGTCATTTTGGCACTTATGGACTTCATCAGGCCTCTAAAAGAGCCCAACGACATGCATTATTGATCATTCGACCCCTTGGGAGGTTTATTATTTTATTTGTGAGCTAGTATGGTGGGCTTGTCACCATTAGATAGTTATTTACACATTATTTTAGTTGATGGGCTAATGTAGGCTCAAATTAGGCAATCTGGACTCCTAATGAGTGTATAAATAGGAGAGACGTGAATTCATTTGTATCATCACTTTGGATTGGATCATTCTTCTCTTTAGAGAATTTCGTACTTTTACTAGGATGAATTGGAGCATGGATCAATTTTGATGTTTGGATTGGAGTATTTTATCTTGGAGTTTCTTTATTGTCAAATTGTTGATGGTTGGATATGTTCTATTACATGTAAGTACACACATTTAATGTTATTCTTGTTTTATTTTTGTCATATCCATTGAATGGGATTTTTGTTATACTAGGGCTAATTGTGCATTGCATAATTGCAAAATTATGGAATTATTGTTTCTATATAGCATCCCTCAATGTTTGGGCCATGTATGTGAAAGAAATATCTTAGGGGTAATTCCACCGGTGAATTTATCTTGACAAGCCATCTCTTTTTGCCAAGCGAAGTATAAAAGCTTTGAGGTCTCTTCTTCTTGCCCTAAAGGACAAGTGAAGTAGTCCTTAAGGCCTCCTTGACCAAAATACAAGTTCCTTTCTCATCATTTGCCTAGACTCCATTCTCCCTAAGGGTTTAGGCATTGGTCCACCAATAGGTGATCACTCAAAGAATTTTTTTCTCCACCTTTCCCTTTCTCTTCTAGGTTTAGTCAAGTTGGGTCACCTAGGGCATCACTTTCCCGACAAAATAGCCAAAGGAAAAGTTCGATCTCCTAGCCTCTATTGCGCTGGTGTACCCTCAAGGCCTCCTCCAAATTTGAAGCCATTCCAACGGTGGAGTTGTGAACTATGCCAAGCCCTAGCTCTGAGATCAAACTTTGCCTTGGTATTCCCTAGGCTAGCACCTCATAGGTTCAATTTGACATATTTAAGTGGAAATCCTTGCTTTGATCCTTTCTGCTTCCTTTGTCTAGGTTAAGAAAATCATTGGTTGCTAGATTCTCTCTCAACTTAGGTTGGGTCTACTTGGTCCTCTATGGTCCCATACCTTTGAAAGGTCAATTCTTTAAGAACCATTTGGGAAGTCAAGCTCAATAAGGATTTTAGGATTGGGAAACTCCTTTACAAGGCATATTCCTCCTCTAACCTAACCCTCAAATCCTCACCTGCTTATCCTAGAAATCGTTGTACCTTGTTTAAAGAGCAAGCTCCATTCTTAACCCCCTTCTAGGAAAAGGATCATTAAGGTCACTTCACATCCATTGGTTGATTCATCCTTCACAAGTGACTTTCTATATACCGAGTCTCCTCCCATCGGTGAAAGTTCGTAAAGAATAGGGAGTCTTAGTTGAGGTGATAGTGGGCTAAGCCTCCATTGTTGCCCTTGACCTAACAATTGTCCCTTTAGGAGTCCCTTTTATGCCCCCTACTAGTTTGAGCCGTAACAGGGACTAGACAAATCCACTTCCCAACACTTGGAATCCCTTCCAACATTGCTTAATCGCACATAGTTACACTCCAAATCCTCTGAAAGCTCCAAACTTGTGACTGAATAGTGTGAGAATGAGAAGATAAATGGATTTTAAGATGTTTTTTTCACTAGAGGTGTGTCCAAATTTCGAGACACCTGTAGGGCTCGTGTCCAACACCAATCAAACTCGTGCCCTGTAAACAGGACACGAGTGAAACTCGTGTAAGACATGTGTCACCCATGTGTCATGTCCGACACGTGAAATATGTCACACAAGAGGGGGAGGGGGGAAGAATGTGTCACATTGCTTAGCTAGTGAGGCTTTGCACGAGGCTGCTAGATTTTGCAATAACATGCCCCTAAGACAAAATCCTAAATGTATGACATAGGAGATGACCATATTTTCAGATCAACGTGAGAATCAACTAGGTAAGTCAATTAAGAAAGAATGTGTAATGTTCCCAGTTAAATTAATTTTGCTAAGATGAATTTCTATTTTTGCAATTGGGTGTTGGGAAATAGTTTGGCATGTAAACCTAGGAAAAGTAGGTGGAGGGAGTCCCCACTTACTGTTTGGAAATATGGAGGCCACCAACATTAGAGAATAGGAAAGACTAAATTGGTAGTGGGATGTGGGGCCACCCAAAAAGGGGAATTCGAACCCCTTAGAAGCAAGAAAAAATTATAAATAGGAGCATAGAAGCTATTGGGACCTTTTGTTCACTCATCTATTTCCTTGTTGCTCAAGTTGTTTAGTTGGGTCACAAGTGTTGCTTAGCATAGAGTTCTCCAAGGGGAGAACTCACCCTTCTTTCGGTGGACTTCGAGTGCCACTCTAGGGAAGCAAGCTATTGCTAATTTGGTGATTTGTGGAGTACTGTAGCACATTTCAGCAGATTCCTTCAGCTAATTTGTACTCCAGGGAGGACGCAGTATAGAAATCGTACCACTCATTTCAGCTAACTTCCAAGGGTGTTTTGTCAGGGGAAAATTAGTGTTGTTGCTTGCGGGGGAGTCTAGCCTTTGTGAAAATTTTTAGAGTTGGAGGTGACTACCATTGAGGGGAACGAATTTATCTTCCTAGGGCCTAAGCAGGGGTCACTAGACAGTGTTTTTGTGGAGCTAGGTTAAGCTATCTTGTGCTAGGACTTGATGTGAAACCTCTCCCCTACATCCGAGAAAAATTCCTTTATCATTCTTATTGCAAATTGAAGAGAAATAAGGGGGATTTCAACAGATTACATCACTAGGGGACGCAGTCTTGGTTCAGGAGGGTGTAGTGCCAAAAGAGGGCAATTTTGGAAGGTCGGAATTAGCCAAAACCCTTTTTGGGTTTTTGTGGGTTTGTTGAGAGGAGTCTGGGGTTAAATTTGCAGAATTTTCCAGGCAGTATTCAGGCCAGAAATCTCCTTTTTCTTCAACGGTGAGTTTTATTATTTAGTCGGTAATTGCACCATTTTGTGGGTTTTCCAAGTGGTTGGTTTGGGGCAGATTCCTTTTTGGATTTGGTTGAGTATTTTTGGGAGAAGCTACAGCTGCATTTTCAGGCGATTTCGGGCACCACAGAGGGTCATTCTTGGCATTTCCAATGCAGCAACAGTTGTTAATTTTTGGGTCTACGCAGAAGGATATTGGACTGAAGTGTCCTAACTCTTGGGGGTCATCTCTTCCACCTAGGTTGCTTCAGCTTCCTTATGCAAGCCCAGGTTCACTTGTTCCTTTCTATATGCACTTCTTACAACTCATAATTCAGTGAAATGGTTCAGCTTATGTGCCCAATTTCTCGATGTTTTTGATGGTGCATGCATATTTGTGATTCTATTTGTTGTAGCCTAGTTCATGTGTTTGTTATTAGCTGTAAAATTCAATTTGGAACATTAAGTGGTATCAGAGCATGATCTTGGCCCAGCTGTGGGTAGTCAATAAGATCATGGAAGCTTCAGGTATGTAGGCACAATGGCTGGTGAAATTGTAGACAAACCCATGGTTCAAGGGAAATTCAGTATGCAGGAATCCTGGGGTGAAATTCGTTGAAACGTTGAGAGGTTGACCCAGTTGAGGAGGGTGACAGACCAGACCCATCCTCATCGTTACAGCAGAGGCACTAGAGGTACACAGACCGTGAGGATGCATCCATCTGCATCATATAGGGAAAGTCGACAAAACCAGGGGCAGCTAGAGGGTGAGACTAGAGGGCACTTTTGCTGGTGGAGACCTGGCTTATAGATATCAGGAGCCTGAGGAGGAGGTTGAGCATGAGGTTGAGGGCACACCAGATTGTAGGGAGCATGTAGATGCACTCAGTGTGACGCAGGAATCATCCTCATTGGAGACTCCCTTGACCACTCTAGTTGATATCTTGGTCGGGTAGCCGTAGAGCATACATCAGTAGTTCCATCCGTTGATGAGGTGACTAGGGTCGTGTCCAGAATTTTGGGTAATAGCAGCACACAACAGATGGGGGAGGTGCAGGAGACGTATCCCCCCTTGATGGGGCACTAGGGGATACAAAGGTATTAGCTTATGGTTGTCCACAGCAGTTCCGTCAGTTTCAGGCCGACCTTCTAGCACTAAAAAGGAAGGTCGTTTCAGTGTGAGAAGTTATTCTGCAGCAGAACAAGGAGCTAGAGGGCATGAGGGTGGTTTGTGCCAAGTCCATGACCAAATTGACTCACATCGGGGAGCGGTTGGATTCCTTACTGGTGCAGCTAGAGTGCACGTTGGAGCACCGAAGCAACCCTCTTCAAGCATACATAGACGGGGTGGGGTTCGCAACACTGTAAGGTCACCTTTGCCCATTTGAGAGAGAGACAGAGCTACCTAGTCAGATTTCATGTGTTGACTAGGATAGCGAGATGAGATGACCTGAGTTGCAAAGGGTGCAGCATCCACATGCACGGGTTGTTCTATGTGCGAGAGTTTGTGCATTCGATCCCTCCCTTGGGGTTGGATGGCGAGAGATTCTGAGTTGGTACCCAATGGAGTGGACTACAGAGATGGTAGTTGACCCAGGTGTAGCTTAGCCAGAGCTTCCAGGCACTGGGGATGCTAGAAGCTCAGATTGGCATGAGATCTGGGAGGGACTGCCTATCATTTCCCAGGTATACCGGTTGACTACGGCCTAGATGGTATAGTTGACCTAGCAGCTGAGCACGCACATTCGCTAGGGGAGTTTTGGTCAGTACCAATGGCCAACCAGTTTGTTGGCAAACTCCTTAGGTTGTCCTACAAACACGTAGCTAAACAATGGGAAAGTGGAAAAGATCTAGCGTTCAGTGATAGCATAGAAATTAAGCACAGGAAATATAATGAGCGTTTAACCGCTCAGTGATAGCACTTACCGCCTTACCGGTCAGTGTCATTCCTTACCGCTTCAATATGGGTGCATATCACTGATGGGTACGTATCACTAATGGGGCCTTTTTGGGTTTCTTGCCTAGGGAAGTCTAGTCCGAACCAAGCCGAGTGCACATCCAATCAAACCAATGAATCGAATCCGCGTGAGCTAGTCGTTGAAGGGACAGATAACGAAAGGAGGCGTGTAGGCTATTTTATGCATTGAAAGAAGCTCAATATGACAGTCATGCATGGAAACACAGATAAACAGCATACTATGGTAGGAGTTTGTCGGAAGAGGTGGCATTGGTAGGCCACCAGACAGTGCCTTGTATGGAGTTGGGGATTCCTCACATTTGCATGGTGCATGAAGGACATAGAGGAGCAGAGCAGGGATGGCATTGCTACTAGTACCTGGGGAAATTCACTTCTTGGGTACCTCAGGGAGGATTTGGAGGGAAGATCCACTCATCGGAGAGTATGATGATACGATGGTGGAGGTGATGATACAGGTCAAGTGCGAGTTGATGCATATGGACACAGCTTTAGGCCATCACATCCAGGGATGGGTAGGAGCATCTAGCATGGAGCAGTGGTCTGCAAATGAGCATGGAGACGCATGGGGGTGTGTCGTAGTATGTTGGACTGCGTTGTGGAGTGGGAGCGCCTCACATCGCATTGAGTACATGTGGGGAGTGACAAGTGTAGTGACACAGGCGGGACAGGATAGTACAGATGGTACAATCGTAGCCAGGGGTATCCAGTGGTGTACAGGGATAGGTTGCGGTGTATAGTGGCATGTCGAGGAGTGCGGTGATACTGGGTGGTATGCAATGGCAGATGATGCGGCGCAGCAAATGCTTGGAGCGTTACCTCCAAGGAGACTTATGGACAAGGATGGTAGGTGTACCATTGGATGCAGTTCACCTAGGATCGATGAGGGCATGGTTGAGCATCAGGTGACACCATGCTTAGCGGAGACAAGGCTTCAAGGGGGTTGTCAGCAAATCCGAGACGGAGGGAGGGTCATCCATAGGGTTACTCTCTCGTTTCCTTGCAGACTCTTGATCATTCCCTTGGGGACCTACCCAACAATCATCCTCTAGTGTTGCTTACATCCGCAGAGCGTTTTGTTTTGCCCCACGATGCTCTCCGCTTAGGTGGCAGGACATGGGAGGCCCACCCTAGGCAATTAGGTGAGACCCCGCGGGTCATGGGCAGAGAGGAGACTCTCTAGTTGAGAAATTTGATGGATGCACGAGCTAATCGATACAGGGTTAGGGATCAGCTGGCTAATTGTCGAGGTAGCATATGTTCCACCCTTGGGCTCACACTTCAGGAGGTGATTGCGAGGGAGTTGCATGATGCACTTTTGGCGAGACAGTATGAGGCACTACAGGAACCTGAGGGATAGTGGATGGTAGACTTTGTTTACAAGAGGGTGCCTAGTGAGCTCCCAGTGTGGTTAAGGGATACAGGGATTCGGTTAGCAAGAGGATCACTCCACTTATCAATGAGCAAGACTATAATGGAGGGTGATCCAACTTTTTCCCAGGCTTACACATGTGAAGTCACTGAGACCTTCGTAACATGGTGAGGCAGGATGTTGCCCAGGATAGAGGCTAGTCGTGGAGTGGTGGACTCGAGCATTGCAAAGTTTCCCTAGCAGGTTGGTCATAGCATTGATCATGACGGATATAGTGGTTGAGCATTACCTGAGAGGAGGGTCCAATACTAGCATATTGAGAAGTTCGGCATGATAAGGATGTCACGATGGCAACATGATAGGTTTCTTCTACGACGAGCAGGGGATTCTGGCATAGCAGGGTTGAGCAGTCCAGCTACCAGTAGAAGTGAGCTGGTTTCTACAAGGGAAGGTCATCCAGATCTTCCATTTGGTTTTAGTGACTCATTGATGGTGTGGGGAACTTCACCGGTGTGGCAAGGTGATCGGCAAGAGGAGATCAGGGGAAGCTCGGGCAGACGAGGGTTCAATCCCACCAAGATTGGATTGCATCTTCAGGAGTCCACCTCTGAAGGGCATGAGAGGGACTATTCGCTAAAGCAGTTTCATGAGGAGATGATCAGGATCTTACACTACCATGTTGCTCTACTTAGTGGTGGCATGCAGAGGGCGTCGGGAACCTATGATGAGTTGGACAGCGAGTGGAGCGGGGGATGCTTCACGTCGATCAGGATGGCTTGGGATCCTGGTAGGACAGGGTAGAGATCTAAGATGACTCAGTGGTACATTTGGGACCCTGGTATTGTGTGCAAAAATTGTTGGGGTCAGCTGATCGAGAGGGTGCTTGTTACAGCATTGCTTGAGGACAAGCAATTTTTGGTGGGAAGGACTGTAATCTCCCCATTTAAATTATTTCGCTAAACTGAATTCCTATTTTTGCAATTGGGTGTTGGGAAATATTTTGGAATGTAAACTTATGAAAAGTGGGTGGAGGGAGTCCCCACTTAAATTTTTGGAGAGATGGAGGCCACCAATATTAGAGAAAAGGAAAGACTAAATTGGTAGTGGGTTGTAAGGCCACCCAAAAAGGGGAATTCAAACCGCTTGGGAAAATCGAATTGCTAAGGGAAGGAGTTCGAAATATTGGATGGAGGGGCCCACATGAGGAGACAAGAAAAAATTATAAATAGGAGCATAGAAGCTATTGGGGCCTTTTGATCACTCATCTATTTCCTTTGTTGCTCAAGTTGTTTAGTTGGGTCACAAGTGCTTCTTAGCATAGAGTTCTCCAAGGGGAGAACTCACCCTTCTTTTGGTGGACTTCGAGTGCCACCATAGGGAGGCAAGCTATTTGCTAATTTGGTGAGAAGGTTTGTGGAGTATTGTAGCAGATTTCTTCAACCAATTCGTACTCTAGGGGGAACACAGTAGAGAAATCGTACCACTCATTTCACCTAACTTCCGAGGGTGTTTCACTGTGAGAAAATTAGTGGAGTTTCTTGAGGGGGAGTCTAGCCTTTTTGGAAATTTTTGGAGCTGGAGGTGATTGCTATTGAGGGGAACGAATTTATCTCGAGAAAATTAGTGGAGTTGCTAGATGGGGAGTCTAGCCTTTTTGGAATTTTTTGGAGCTGGAGGTGATTGCTATTGAGAGGAACAAATTTATCTTCCTAGGGCCTGCACAAGGGGTCACTGGACAGCGTTTTGTGGAGTTGGGTTCAGCTATCTTATGCTAGGACTTGATGTGAAACCTCTCCCCTACATCCGGAAAAATTTCCTTTATCATTCTTATTGAAAATTGAGGAGAAATAAGGGGGATTTCGGCAGATTACATCACTGGAGGACGCAGTCTTGGTTCAGGAGGGCGTAGTGCTAAAAGAGGGCAATTTTGGAAGTTCAGAAATAGCCAAAACCCTTGTTGGGTTTTTATGGGTTTGTTGAGAGGAGTCTGGGGTTAAATTTGTAAAATTTTTCGGGCATTATTCAGGTCAGCAATCTCTTTTTTGTTCAGCAGTACGTTTTATTATTCAGTGAATAATTGCACCATTTTGTGGGTTTTCCGGGTGGATGGTTTGGGGCAGATTCCTTTCTGGGTTTGGTTGAGTATTTTTGGGAGAAGCTACAGCTGCATTTTCAGGCCATTTCAGGCACCACAGAGGGTCATTCTCAGCATTTCCAGTGCAAGAGCAGTTGTCAATTTCTGGGTCTGCGTAGAAGGATATTGGGCCGAAGTTTCCTAACTCTATTCCACCTGGGTTGCTTCAGCGTGCTTATGCAAGCCCAGGTTCACTTGTTCCTTGCCATATGTACTCCTTACAGCTCATAATTTAATAAAATGGGTCATCTTATTTGCCCAGTTTCTTGATGTTTTTTAAGGTGCATGCATATTTGTGATTCTATTTGTTGTAGCCTAGTTCATGTGTTTGTTATTAGTTGTAAAATTGAATTTAAAACATTACAAATTGACTAGGCAGAGTCGACCCCAAAGGAGAAACTAGCTAGATAGGATCCACTGAAAAGAATTGACTAGTTTTTCAACGACTACAATGTAATAGGCTAACATACCTGTATTGTTCCTAGGAATTAATGGATGAGTAGTTGGTCATGTAACCTTCAAAACCTGCACTTGCAAAATAGTAAAGTCTAATAATAAAGATGAGTACTTAGGGCAATTTAGTAGTTCCACCCATTGCCACCTTGATGGACTTCTCTTACTTTAGGCGAGCTCTCCTTTGACACAAAAGGAGGATTCCCTCAAAAGATTGTTAAATCTGCCCTTAAACCCTTGAAACAACTTCAGAATTTGCAAAATAGGATTTTAAGATATGCAATCAATGTCTGGTGGTGAATTCAAGTATATTAGTGTCTTATCCTTTTTTCGATGGAGTCCAAAGACAAATATACAAGATAAGATCTCGATTGTGAGAAATATTAAACTGACAAACATGCATTAAACAATGATGTTTCCAACAGTAACAGATCTGTAATTTGTACTTACGGTCAAGTATAGATGCTCAGAATGACACATCAACACAACCATCAATCATTCAAGTGAATTAATGATATTATATGAGACATAAGCAGAAAACGTGGACAATTTTCTATTGAATAATCAGTCCTCAATACATACTTCAGTGATTCGGTATCACAAACAGCTGAGAATGTCACAGGCCTCTCTTTCAGCCCCTCAATACCTAGCATTTGTTATAAAATTAGAAAGGCAGAAAGATTTTCTTATATAGATAATTACTTGTGATTCATTTATCTTTATGTTCCTCTTTTATCTTTTAGTTCATCAAGAAATTACCAAAACAATAACACAAGGACAACAGATGTGGCGGACAGCCAGGGAAAAACCCCTATCTAGGGGAAAACCCAGTCAACAATTCTTCCTTCAATAGTTTCTTGAGATAATCCAAGACTCTAGACCCAGACAGAGACTTCCTCCACACCAAGTCATCCCTCAATCCTTCTTGCAAATGATAACCCTTCAAAAGCAGCTTCGACCCAGTAGCAATAGCAGCAGCGGCTTCAACCAAACTAGAAAAACTTCGATCTCCCTTGATACACCTCAGAAGTGAGTGAGAGTTGTCCCAAAATTTCGATCTTGAGGTCTTCTATCTTCCTCCAAAAAACTCGCACTCCTTTCCAACTCTTCTTCTAGCCCTTTACCAACTTCACACTTCCAGCTTCCAGCTTCAGATATTGAACCATGTGTGAAAGAGGGTGAGATGCTCCAAATGAATTCAAGCTACCTTGTATATATAGCCTTTCAATGAGGTCGAATTGCCTTCCTTGAGGCCAACTTGATCTTCTTGAGGCCAACTTGATCTTCTTGAGGCCGACTTGGTGTGAAGGGGACTAAATTCACTTTTGACTCAAAAATAATTCTTTTTACATGGTTTGAAAGTCCAAGAAGGGCCTCTTTAAATGCACAATGACTCTAATGACTCAAAATAGATCCTAGAAGTCCTCAACGGGACTTTGACCTAAAACATGATGATCCAAGCATGAAACCCATGCTTTAATAAGTCATAATAATAATAATAATATTTTCTTCATTCTTTTGATAAGTACATCTCAAATATATTTATGAAGACTGAACCTAGTTATATATTTCAACAGCATTAACCCACTAGAACAGTACAATATTATATCCAGCCAAGAAGAAAAAACATGAAATAATATGATGGTGACCTTGGATGCCAATCAGCCCTCAATATTTCCACAGCTAAGCTCCAAACCTGCAATTTCATCTGCAGCCTGCGATACAAGAGCTTAGGGTATTTCTCCTCAGGGCCCTCCTTTTATAGTTCTTCTCCATCAATTACTATTCAATAAAAATATTATAAAGAATAGTCTAGAAGGCCTCCAATCCTTCTTTTCCTCCAAGAAATATTAAAAAAATATCAAGAAAAAACCCTTGGAATCTTCTTTGAACTACTCTTAGTGTTTCTTTTAAGGGAAGGTGGTAGATGACTCTTTTATGCCCTGTGTCACCTCCTTGTGAAAGGCATTCTTCCTTTCAAACCCCTAAAATATGTCAAAGTTGCCTTAAATGAAGAGTGCCCTCCTACTTTAGATGATTTGATCTTGTAAAAGATGCCACGGATGCCTCCTTGGGTGAAGCACTCATTTCTTCAATCACTTACGGATATCTCCTAAGCTTAGATGCTCCTCTTCTAGTGCTATTTGATCATTTAAAATGCTGAAATATTCCTTCAATGTATATTTTCTAGATGTATGTGCAATCCATGGCCTGGAATGTAGGAGGACCTCCTCATGTAGGCTCCTAAATCAGCAAATATGGTCATGACATACCATCGACTCTGCCTGGATGATGGGTGCTTCACCTAGCAACATGTGCCTACTCTTGTAAATGAGGTTTGAATGCCATGTGTTCTTGTATAGTCCAAGGTGCTCTCTTAGATGTTCCAATGGTGTGAAATGCCTCCAAATATGCAAATTCTGCCGCGGGATATGTAATATACCTCAAAAGGTACCCTTCATGGAATATTATGCATCAAAACATGTAGAAGGGTCCATCAAACACAAGATCATCCATCCTAAGCATGCAACAATCTGCCTGTAACTACAGTGCTCCAGTTCAAATGCATAATTAAATCGTAAAAAGTCAATTAAATTGGATGTCAATGAAGTGGTTATCAGGAAGCCTTGTCAACAGGACACTGTCAATCAGAGATGGGTCTCATCGTTAGTTGTTGAGGTGTAATGGGCAATGGTTACCAGGAAATCAAATGGTTTTGGAACTGGAGAGGCAGGAGTTCTCCAGCTTTAGTAGTTGAACAACAAAGGCATTGAAACGGGAAATAATTAATTGATGAAGAAACCCTACTTAAAGGCGTACAACAAAGAATAAAGGATTCTAGAGATTGTTTGGATGGTTGTCTGGATTGAAGATTTGTTGATCATTGTCAATGCTTGATTGGAATGTCACAGTGGGACTTGCTAGGTGTGGGAGAAAAAGAAAACCAACAGGGAAAGCCTTTATCTTCCTTGTCAAAGTGTCAATTGTTGTAACTGTGCCCATCCGAACAAAAGGTCAGAGTTATAGAATTGTAAATTGTAAGCATTCACCAGCCCAACAGAATCATTTAAATGAACACGGAGTTTCTTCCCCGTGAGGGATCTCTAGTAAAAATATTGGTGTTTTGTGTGATATATGTTGTGTGATTGTCTTGTCTCTATTTGTTTTTCTTGAATAAGGGAAAAAAAATTATATCACATTCTAACACAGACAAAAAAGAAGCATTTACTTTATAGACTCCATAGTGGAGAATCGAGATACATTGCGCGATTCTGACTTGTCCATTGGAACAAAAATTAGTCTGATATCAGAGAATTGTTCTTGAATTCCTGAGTGGATCATGAAAATTAGACTTGAATATTCATTAACAAGAGCCATTGTTGCCTGGATTAACCCATAGTCAGGCCTCAAATAATCCTAGACAATTGTGATGTATATTAGAACTGTTCTAGTATTTGGTTTGAGTGATCACTAACAAGAGTAAGAATGGAGAAGAAAATTATTTTGGGGACAAGAAGGTGAAACCACACAGTACGAAGATGGGCAAAGTAAATACCTTTTTAATTGGGAAGTCGACCCCAAGTTTCCAAGAGTCCATTCAAAGTTGAAGCTAAGGTGGAAACTAGAATTTTTTGTGGCCAGATGTACCCTGATCAACTAAGTAATTGGTTGAGACCACCGAAGGTCTATTCTAGCTGTTATCTGTTCACATACATTGAGAAGCTATATGTCTCTCAACTAAAGATCAAGAGTTATGCATAACTATGGTGGGAAGGTTTGTGCCAAGAGAGATATCTTACAAGCAAAAGTAATTTGCAAATTGGGATGAGTTCAAGAGTTTTCTCACAAGCCAATTCTGTCTCGATGGAATGTGAGGAATAGCAAGGCTTCAAATGGCATTATCTTAGACAATGATTGGGGCAAGACCTTTTAGTGGAAAGATGATTCCCAAACTTCTGATAACCCAGTCAAAGTTGAAGCTAAGATGGAGCTAAACCTCATGATGGCCGGATGGACCTTGATCAACTAAGCAATTGATTGAGACAGCTAGAGGTCTATTACTATTTTAGTTGTTATGGGTTCAAAATAGTTGAGAAAATATATTTCTCTCTACTAAAGATGGAAGGATATGCATTATGTGGCAGAAAAGTGTGCGTCAAGACAGACATCTTACCAAGCAAAAGTAATTCACAAATTGGGAGGAGTTAAGGACTCTTGTTGCTATGGTGGGATTATTCATGTTGCCTTTGTGGGATTTTCCTAAATAATGTAACCTTGTGACACAACATTTGCTAGACATCACTTAGGGGGGAATGTGTTTCATGATGTCAGTACCCTCATTGATATGTTATTTCCTAAGTTTGAGTTAGAAAAGTGGCCAATACATATGATTTGATGGTGATCTGATCTTTTCCTAGAGTCGGATGATGAATTTTGATTAATAATCCCTTGCTGGTGGTTCACCTTAGGTTGGAATTTATGTTTTGTTGTTATCATGTTGAGGTTTTACTAGGAAGAACCCTTTTATTTAGATGCTACCAAAATGGGATGAAAAGGCATTGGGAATGATCTGTCAGAATATCTCACCAGAGCAGGCATTGTCTTCAAAAAATCAGAGGTTAGAACAGTTAGATTGGTATGGAGACATCATCTTCTACTTACAGAACCTTACGTGCCCAAGCCACTTAAGGAATCATTCAAAAGGGCACTAAGGTTAAAGACATCCAAATATTGCATAATTCAGGATGGATGCAGATGGAGGAATCCAGAAGGCATAATACTCAGATGTCTTGATCAGGTAAAGGCAAAAGGACTTATGACTGAGCTCCATGCGGGGTTTTGTAGTGGGAAGTATGCAACAAAAACTACAGCCCACAATCCTTAAAGTTGGTTATTACTGTCCAACTATCTTCTTGGATGTGCACATATTTGTCAGAGGTTGTCAGTCATGTCAGTTGTTCACTGAGAAACAGAAGTTAGCTGCTTTACCTTTACATCTTGTGGAAGCAACTTTTCAGCATTGGGGTTTGGACTTTATAGGACAGTTTAAGGAAACCTCAAGCAATGGATACACTTTGATGTTAACTGCCACAGACTATTTCACGAAGCGGGTTGAAGCAATTCCAACCAAGTATGCAACTGAAAAGGTAGTGATGGATTTCTTGGAAGATAAGATCATAACGAGATTTGGTGTGCCTGTAAAAGTCACAACCAATAATACAAAGGCCTCCAGTTCAACAGAATTCTCTGCCTTTTATTTCAAATATGGCATTATATTATCCCACTCTTCAAACTACTATCCCAGGGGAATGAATTTGCTGAGTCTAGCAACAAGAATCTAATGACCATCATTAAGAAAAGTAGAGGATAATAAGAAATTGTGGGATAGTAAGACCAAATATGCACTATGAGCGGACAGGATAACTAAGAAGAGTGGAAAGAGTCCTTTGGAGCTAGTGTATGGTTTCGATGTCACCCTACCAGTGCACTTGAAGCTACTAGTGTATCAGCTTCTCTAGAATTTCACCTCAAATAAGGATGCAGTACAGAACAAGATAGATCAGATTGTAGAGTTGGAGGAAAAGCTTTTGATTAGAGTTGTAAAAATCAGGCAAAGATTAAGAGAGCATATGATAAGTCTTCCAGACAGAGAACCTTTCAGAAGGGCAATATGGTATTTCCTTGGGACAATAGAAGTGAAAAACAAGGAAAACACGAGAAATTTGACAGCTTGTGGGCAGGGCCACATATCATCCAGGATGTGGCTGGACCTAATGTATATCATCTCAGCCAATTGGATGGAGAACCAATGAATTTGCCTGCAAATGGGCAATTGATCAAATTGTTTTTCATTGAAGAAATCTGATGCCCAGGGGGCATCCTTTGTAATGTATTTCTAACCTTTTCCTTGCTTTCCATTTCATTTTTTTTCTTTTTTTTCATTTCAGCATTTCTTTTCAACATTTTACTATAGAATGATATTACTTTCATTTCAATTGGGTAGAATGTAAATGATTATCTATATATATATATATATATATATATATATATATATAGATGGTGCATGTACTACTAATACATCTTGTGGCTAGATTTTTGTGATCATTGCAGATTCTGGAGTCCTTGCATGCTTTCCTGGAGATCAAGCACCCATCCCCATGTGTAGCCAAATGTTACCTACAGGCTACCATATGTACTTAGCAGGAAATGAAAATTTCCATGGCCCAATGGACAAGGCACCAATCAAATTTTTCAAGTTTAGAAGACCAGAAGGGCAATTGTGCCCCTTCTTCTCTCTTTGTTCTTTATCTTCTCTCTCTTCTTTCTTCATGCAAATTGTGTACCCCCATGGGGGAGTTGTAAAAATGTCACTAGTATTATGAACTTATGTAAAAGACTTAGACCCTTGGGACCTTGTAACTAAGGAAATTGCTCCAGAGCATTTTTTTCACTTAATTAATTATTTTTTCTTTTCAGTGATAAATAATTAATTGAGTTTTTTCACTCATAGCCTCCAAAGCTAGAGTGTGTCTTAATAATTGGGCCTTGAGTGTGTTTCCTAAGTCTAGGGTTAATGCATATTACTATGCTAGGCATTATCTTGAGTCTCACAAAATTGCATTAGGTTCTAGTAGGATTTTTAAATAATTAAAAATTTCCCACGAAATGGGAATTTTTAATAATTTTTTATGCAACAGATAAAAAAGTGGTACTAGAAAATGTTGTATGGCGCGTGAGTACTCGTTTTTCATCCTTAAAGTACCAACATTATTCCAGTACCCACTTTGGGGTGCAAAATATTAATTTCTCCTCATGAAAAATCACTTCTACTCAAAAAGTGAGGAAAAAGACAAGAAAAATCATAATTAAATAACTTGGGAACTTAATTAAAAACAAGTTTCTAGTCAACTAACTCTCTCAATCAATTAAGAGGAGTGACTAAGCAATCAAGAGGCAGTCAAATGATGAGTCACAAGTCAAGTTGGAGAGCCAAGTTAGGGAGTCGAGTTTGTGGCCAACTAGGCCAAGTTGATGCCCACAGATTTGGGAGATCGATTTGGTGTTTTAATGGAAGGCCAAATTAATACTTAGAGATAGCAAGAGTTAATTGGCGCGAGTGGGAGTCCACTCCCAACTCACTTCCTCTTTGTTGCCTCACATCTACACTTGGAGGCTACATTGCCCCCTCAAGGAGAAATGCAACTCTCTTAGGCAGATCATCTTTGCCACTTGGATCAACACATAGCTATTAGAATAATACTATTTAGTGTTTAATGCTCATTCTTATTAGCTGCTGCTATTTTTATCATTTTAGCAGTTTCTTAGATGAAACTGGTTGTTTCTATTTCCTAATAGAAACTTGATGTTTCTATTACTGTAAATATCTCTGTATTACTTATTGAGCTACATTTTGCTCATGTAATTAATTCAATTCATTAATTGATTATGGTATCAGAGCACGGGTATTTTTTTCGAAATAATTTTTCATTCATGTGAAAAATTTTGTGCTTCATTTCAAAATTGCTCTCTAGGTTTTGAATCTGCTGTTTGAGTTGTTCTTCGGTGGTTTTGTGAGGGTTTCTGGTGTCATTTGAGAGATTTGAAACACTTCCCTCATACTTCGTGCTGGATCGGACGTTGTTTGACCGTTGTTCGATTTTATTTTTTACCGTGTGGATTTTTTGTTTGACCTACTCAATTCCACCTTCTACTGTGGCCAAAAGTTACGTCACCTCTGCAATCGGCGAAGACCGCTCTCTGCCGCCACGTCCAATCCTGGATCTGCACCACGAGGCTGACATTTTTTTTTGCGGCAAAAGCCGAGACTGCCAGCATTTTGTTGCTTCCTCCAGGCTGACTGAAAGCGTGGCGTAAAATTGTTGGCATACACAAACAATATAGTATGTCTCGTCGCCAAATTTCCGTCGTCGTTCACCAAGCAGTCTTCGTATGCTAGAAGCCAACGCGAAGGAGCCGCACCTGATACGCATGTGTTTATCATTTCAGGCATACCGTCTGTGAATGTGTAAATAAAGGCGTCAACATTCATCCGGCTAAGCATTGCACCATGACAATCCGCATCACACTAACTGCAACGTAGTTGATGATTCGAAGGAGCAGATTGCAACAACAGCGGGAGGCACAGCAGGTCCCTGTTTCAAATTTTTTTTTCTCGTTGTCGACTGTCGTAGCAGAATTGTTGTGGCAACGTTCTCAACGAGTCCCTTTGGGGGAGTACTGATTGTGTGTTCGATTCCCAGGGGGTGGGAAGCTACGATACCGGTGACTATGGAGGAAATCTGCAGTGCAATAATTATAGTGGAAATATAGCTGCAATCACAAAGTGGAGTTCGAACTTCTGGGAGGAACAGCGAAGCCGAACATATTTGACCTTACGCTGGAGAGCGGTTACTGTCTTCCAATGCGTGTGGGCTACGTATTTTTAGGGACAGTCTGGTATGTTATATAGCTTCTCTTTTTTGCATAAAGAAGTAATTATGGAGACCACGAATCACTGGTAACCTGCCCATATAAATTCATCAATATATATATTTTCTTTTAATTCTTCAGAAAATACATATTTTTTTATGTTTCTGAGCATACAAATATTCTCCAAGTTTCTTCCTGCCTAAGCCTCTCAGAGCGATTTCTGCATTAAAATTTCAGCAAATCTGCATTAAAATTCGTGCCATATTTCTTTGGTGTTTTCTGTGTCTTGGGAAAAGCACAGATGGATTCGCTAACCAATCTGAAGTTGGAAGGCAGTCAACGCTTTAATGGCACCAATTATAACCTCTGGAAACAGAGAATGTTGACCATTTTTTAATATAGGCGTCTTGACCAGCGGGTTTTGGCCAAAGAGCTCCGTCCTGGTACAGCTGGTACCGATCAAGATAAGTTTGATGATCGAAATCGAGAGGCTGTTATGCTTCTCAAACTTTCTGTCACTGATGATCAATTACCGCAGATTCCTTCCGGCAAAACAGCTGCTGAAATTTGGCAACATCTTAAGGAATTGCACGAGACATCCGACAAGAGCAGAGCTTTCTTTCTCAAAAATCAGTTGTTCTCCATCATGATGGACGAACATATGTCTTTACAGGAACATCTTAACAGGATTAAAGACATTCGAGATTAGCTCGAAGCCATTGGTCGAACCATGGAGGAAGAAGATATGGTAGTCATCACTCTGAAAAGTCTACCGAAATCTTATGAACACTTCACAAAAACACTCAACATTACCACCACAAATGTTGATCTGAAGTTTCCAGAGTTATGCACCAAACTCCTGCAGCAGGATCGTTGGAAACAGCAGTTTGGTAGTGGTGCTTCATCAGTGTCCTTGGAAAATGCTTTTGCTGCCAAATATCAGTCCTCTCAGTCCTTTCAGCAGAAAGGTTCTTCTCAGCCTTTTGATCCTGCTAGGAAGAAAAGTGTGTAGTGTAATTACTGTCACAAGTTCGGCCACATGAAGAAAGATTGCCGACAAAGGATTGCTTCTGAACAGAAGAAACAGGGAGGGCCCCACCAGACAACAAATGTTGCAGAACATTCCAAGCAGACAAAATCTGCCTTTTACGCCTTTATGGCTAAAAGGTCTTCAGATCATGTCCCGTCTTCTGCCTGGTACATTGACTCTAGTGCATCACGCCATTTCTCTCACAGGCGTGACTGGTTTATTGACTTCTCACCTTTCAGTGATTTCGTGGTATTTGACGGAGGTGAAAAGTACACAGTGGTTGGCAAAGGTACAGTTCAGATCCAGTCTGGTGCACGCACACTCATCTTCTTGAATGTGTACAATGTTCCTGGTATGGAAATTAATCTGTTGTCTGTCAGCCAGATTATGAGGAACTCTCCTCAGCTTGATGTAGTGTTCAGTGCGCACAAATGCTCTATTATCGACAGGGAGACTAGTCTTACGGTTGTTGTTGGGCTAGAGGATCATGGTCTATACAGGCTTCTTGACACTGGTGATTCTCCAGAAGTGGCTCTAGCAACTCGTGTTTCTCCCATCAGCACTATGTGGCATCAGCGATATGGGCATCTGAACATGCAGTATCTCTCTCAGCTCTCTCGGGAGGGACTTGTGTCAGGGTTACCTGATATTCAGACTCAGCAGTTGGGAGTATGCGGCGCCTGTCAAGCTGGCAAGCAACATCGGTCTTCATTCAAGGATGGAGAATCTTGGCGCGCATCTAAGGTACTCTAGTTAATTCATGCTGATATTTGTGGTCCTATGAATACATCTTCTATTATTGGTTGCAAATATTTTTTGCTTATTGTAGATGATCTCAATAGAAAGATGTGGGTGTATTTTCTAAAATATAATTCTGATGCATTTAGTACCTTTCAGAAGTTTAAAACCTTAGTTGAAAAAGAGTTTGGCTGTAATATCATGACTCTTAGGACAGATAACGGGGGGGGGATTTTGTTCTTCTGCTTTTTCCAACTTCTGTGATACTCATGGCATCAAACGCCAGTTAACTAAACCCTACACTCCTCAGCAGAACAGTGTTGTCGAATGTTAGGACTCCATATTGTCTACTTTTGACCTTCTATTTTGTCATGATATTACCCTCTTTAGCCCATAAGTTGAAACCTTTGATAGCATATTGACCTTATTATTCCAAGGTATGAAGTAACTCTCCTCATTACTATATGTTAATTATTCAACACATATTCATGTTATCTTTATAATTAATCTTTGGAAGTTGACTAAGTCGCTGACAATTGTTGAAACAGTTCAAAGTTTGCAGAATTATAATTCACAGTTGCTACAACACCAGAAACAGCAACTGTGCAGTTGCTGCAACACCAGAAACAGCAACTGTGCAGTTGCGGGTAAAACCTCATTTTGCAATGGGTGAAACAGCAATTGTCTAGCGGGGCAGTAACCGTCTGAAGCTGGCAGAACTATACTTGGTAGATGCTGACACAGCACGATCAGCAAAACATAGTCGCAGATGCTGGAACACCAGGAACAGCACGAGAACTTCAAGGGAGCAGTTGAGATACCAAATCGACAACAAGGACGAAACAGCCAAGGATAGCACAAAGATCTCAAGGAGATGGACGAGGTGTACCAGTTTTGCAACAATAGAAGGATCCGCCTAACGAAGGATGACAAAGTTTACACATTGTTGTAACAGCATGCTGTAACAGGAATTGATTTCCTATTTTTGTACAAAGAGGTCAAACTGAATGAATAATGACAATCTATTGTAATAGATGTCTCCTCTATAAAGAGGAGACATCTACAGTTGAGAGTTAGAGAGTTATAACGGAAGTATTGTAGTGCAGAGCAAGTCTGAATCTTTATTGTAATTGGACATTTTAGCAGATGAATAAAGTCCTGTTCTGAGCATTTCAACTTAGCATCAGTGTTCCGGGGAATCTTGTGAGAGGGACAGGGCCCACCTTCTTCACAAGATTCACCCATTTCTTTTCTGTTAAGTGAGTGTGTGATTTCTGAATATTTCTAGCCTTGCTTCCAATATTTCCTTTTTGCTGATACTCTATTTTCTTAATCGATTGGCGCTGTGAAAGATTGTGTCACCGGTGATTAGGATTTTCAGTGTGCATTGGCAATTTGGTTACAGAGGCAGGTGCTAAACATCCTTATTCTGAGGACAGGGTCCTGGTCCTCTGTTACAAAACAGCCATCATTTCTTTCTGCAGATTTGTTACAATTAGTTAACCGCTTTCATTTCATTTCTGCAACAGTTATAACTGTTGTAACACAGAGTGAGGGTTTGATAGAAAGTAGATTCGTTTATACTACAGCCTTTAATGCTTTTAGAATTGAGTGCATACGGTACGAGGTCACCTTTGAAACAAAAGGACTTTCCCGGGTTGACAATTTAATGTGGTACTCGACTGTTTAATCAATAAACAATTCGAGCAGCCAACATCGAACACCGCAACCGTACAGTGGTTGAAATGGCTTGTTCCATGTTACAACACAGGGGTGTTCCAAACAATTTCTGGGCTGAAGCAGTATTCATTGTTGTCTATCTTCTTAAACGATCACCTACTCAGGTTGTTAAGGGGAAGACTTCCGAAGAGGCTTGGTCTGGCCGTAAGCCTAAGATCAATCACCTCAAAGTATTTGGCTCAGTTGCATATGTTTGGATTCCAGCTGCTAAGCGCTCTAAGTTGGATTCCAAAAGCCAGAAACTCATGATGAAAGGGTACAGTGACCATCACAAGGCCTATAGGCTGATAAATATAGCCACTGGTCGTCTTAGCTTCAGTCGGGATGTAGTATTTGATGAAGACAGAGGATTCTTTCAGTCTTCTCCTTCTGAGCAGTGTTCTCAAGATCAGCCTCACAGTGTTCTTCTTCCGGTCGGTCCACTTGATGGGAGGGATGATGCAACATCAGTATTTGATAATACACTACCTGAGCTTCCTCCAGAAAATAACCCTCCTCTTGTTGCTCCTATTTTTCTTGAGCCTTCTCCACCTCCTCCTGATATTGGTTCCTCTACTCTTCGGCCTAAATGGTGGGCTAAAACCATTGGTGATCTCCGGGATAATGAGCTCCTTGAAGGTAGAACTTCTAGACATAAGAGCAAACAACAGTCTACAGTAAATTTTGCTCTTATGGCTAACCTACAGTATTTTTGAGCCTCAAACCTATTCAAAGGCTAAGGGTACATTTGAGTGGGAACAGGCTATGGAAGCTGAATTCCAGAGTCTTCAAAAGAATCAAACGTGGACCCTTTCTAATCTTCCTAAAGGGAAAAAGCCCATCAGCTGCAAATGGGTGTATAAAGTGAAATACAAAGCTGACGGAACCCTAGACAAGTATAAAGCTCGTCTTGTTGCTCGAGGGTTCTCACAGAAGGAAGGCATCGACTATGAAGAGACCTTTGCTCCTACAGCCAAGATGAGTACCATACGGCTTGTCCTTGCCCTAGCAGCTCAGTTCAATTAGAAAGTTCATCAGATGGATGTAAAGAGTGCTTTCCTAAATGGTGACTTACAGGAAAAAGTCTACATGACGCAACCTCCAGGATTCAAGGTTGTCGGTCAAGAACAGAAAGTGTGTAGATTAGTTAAAGCACTCTATGGATTGAAACAAGCTCCTCGGGCTTGGTATATGAAAATAGATCAGTATCTGACAGATCATGGCTTTCAGCGGAGCCCATCTGATGCAAACCTGTATATCAAGCATACTGGTGATGATATTTTGTTTGTGGTTGTCTATGTGGATGACCTTATCATTACTGGCAGCTCTGCACATTTGATCCATGGGATCAAACAAGACTTATGCAGCACCTTTGATATGACAGACTCGGGACTTCTTCATTACTGTCTGGGGGTTGAAGTCTGGCAGACTGAGAACAACATCTTTCTCTCTGAGTCCAAGTATGCCAAAAATCTTGTGGACAGGTTCAGAATGCAGGATTGCAAACCGGCCACGACTCCTATGGAACCAGAGCTCAAACTTTCAGCTCAGTCATCCTCCCCCCTTGTGGATGAAACTTTATTTAGGCAATTAGTGGGCAGCCTCATCTACCTTACTGCCACTAGACCTGACATCAGTTTTGCAAAGAGCTACATTTCCCGCTTCATGTCAGCTCCTAACGCTGATCATTAGATAGCAGCAAAGCATGTGCTACGATATGTGCATGGCACTCCTGATCACGGACTCCTATACACTCGAAGTTCCGATCCTATACTCTGTGGTTACACAGATTCTGACTGGGCCGGTTCGGTTGATGACCAAAAATCTACAGCCAGGTATGTGTTTAGTCTAGGATCCCGTGCTGTCACCTGGACTAGTAATAAGCAGCAGGTAGTGGCTCTCTCCTCAACAAAAGTAGAGTATCGGGGAGCAATTAAGGCATCTTGTGAGGCAGTTTGGCTTCGACGTATGCTTGCGGATATGCATGTTTCCCAGACAGGTCCTACTCCCTTGTTTTGTGATAATCAAGGAGTGCTCAAACTTGCCAAGAATCCAGTCTTTCATGAACGAACAAAGCATGTGGAAACCCATTGCCACTACATTCGCCAGCTTGTTGAAGACGGATCCGTTCAGTTGCGATATGTTCCCACAATGGAGCAGCCCGCAGGCATCTTCACCAAGCCTCTTGATCCTGATAAGTTTGTAAAATTCAGAGGGTCTATTGGTGTTGTAAATAGATTGAGCATTAAGGGAGGGTATTAGAATAATACTATAGCATTTAATGCTCATTCTTATTAGTTGTTGCTATTTTTATCATTTTAGCAATTTCTTAGATGAAACTAGTTGTTTCTATTTCCTAATAGAAACTTGTTGTTTCTGTTACTGTAAATATCTCTGTATTACTTATTGAGCTACATTCTGCTCATGTAATTAATTCAATTCATTAATTGATTAATAGTTGCCTTGGGATTGTCATCTTTTCCACTTGGGGAATTCGTACTAGCTTTGGGATCGTCAATCTCATTGAGATTTCCTCTCTTCTCTTTTATAGATTGGAATGCTTGCATCTTGTGCAAACTAGCATGGAAGCTTGAGAGCTTGGGGAATTGTTGCTACTTTGTAATTGTTCTATCTTTGGTTAATAAAAGAAGGCTTTGGAGGCTTATGGTGTTGTGACTTGTGCGATTTGCTTGGAGATTTCATGAGGTAACCTTGTTGTTTCGATTGTATTGCTTTGAGTTTGTATTCTAGGCCTTAATAGAGGCATTGTTGTTCAAAGGAGAAGACAAACAATTGTTTGTTTGTCTTCTTGTTAGTTTGCATTATTGAGATTGAAATTTACATGTCTCTCGGTTGAACATCATTTTTACTCATTTTCATTATGCAAGCTATGCCTATGATTACTAATCTCTTGGCAAGATTTTAAATCTCACAAGTACCTCAAGATTTGAAGATTGGGGATCTCCTCGGTTGAAGTATCCATCTTCAAGCACATAAGAAGCTCTATTCCCACTTGTATCAAGTGTTTCAAAGCCCTTCAAAGACCCCAAATTTCTCTCTTTTTTCTCATATAATATAAAATTCTACAAAATATTATCTCATATCTTTGATTTAATTTCATTAGCTAATATTGTTTAAATCTAGCATTTGAAGGCCTTCACTTGTTGTTGTCCTAAGAGCAATTAAATTAACTAAGAAAAAGCCAAGTTACCTTGGCTTTTCCTTAGTTGCTTAGTGTAGAAATTTACAATTTTCATTCAAGTATTTTACTTAGATCTTTTTGGGTTTTCTATACCAAGACTTTTGAGTGTTCCAAACACATTTTGAACACTTTTCACTTGGATTTGCTTGCTGGAATTAAGCAGGTCAGCGAGTTTAGAAGGGGAGGTTCTGCCAAAATTTCGTTAGATTGAGCCATTTCAAGCAGTTGGAAGGAACCTCATACAATCACCTTTGTAAAACAAGAAGTTTTACCATCACTGCAACTTCAAAACCATCTTTTCTACCCTTATTCACAAGTGATACCATCACTACAAAGCATTGTAACATTGAGGGAGCTAGGAGAGTCTCTTAGGCATCCCAATCCCCCTTACCAAGCAGGGGGGGCCTCTCTTGTGTTTTGTGTCTCATTTTCATGATGTGTTTATTGGGCTAAAATTAACTTAACAATAGAAAACATTAGAGTAGATTTCAATTTCATAGGTTAGATTTTATTTATGCTTTAGAATAGATTTCATTTTGCAAA
The DNA here is from genome assembly GCA_000404065.3 of Pinus taeda. NCBI lineage: Eukaryota > Viridiplantae > Streptophyta > Pinopsida > Pinales > Pinaceae > Pinus > Pinus taeda. The sequence goes on from APFE030861033.1 coordinate 299,717, forward strand.
GAGTAACGAACCCCATCAGCCTCTATCATGATGTTAAAATTGGCAACTAGGGCCAAACTTCATGTGGGTCACATTATTCATGGATGATAATATTTTTACTACATTCCTCTCGTCGAGAGGTGTAGGATTGATCTAAAAATCATCCGATTCCGATAAGTATTTATGGAGATATGAATTTATTTTGATTATGGACTAATTGTCAAAGTCGGCCAGCAACTTATGTAGGCTCAGAAGCCCAACAGACACATCTATTCAACCCCAACGTTTTGCATATAAATACAAGGAGTATTCTCCTCATTTGCACACACGCTTCTCATCACATCTCTCTCTCTCCTACGCAGAAAAGAAGTCTCTTCTCTCTCCGACGCAGAAAACACTATCTCACATACATGTGGAAAAGGGATGCAGATTTTAAGGCTGCAACTGCAGAAAGGAACTTTGACCAGCGTTGACCAACATTCTCTCTGTGGACTGCGCAGTAGGTGAAGGTGACTCTCTTTGCCGCATTTTTTTGGTGAAGGAATCAAGGTGATCCGACCTCCGATTTGACAGATATTGACTGCCCTAGTTTAGGGCTGATCTAGGGTTTGTTGTTGTTGATATAAATCAGATTTTTGTACTATTTCTCTCTGCTGAATTATTGAAGATAAAAGAAGATTTGATCAAAGGGTTTCCCCATATTGGGGTTTGTCCCGCTAGCCACCAATCTGTGTCTCTTGTCTTGGCTTGTTTTTTGTCGATCATTTAATGTTCTATCTGCACTTTACTTAATGTACATGTGATTGCTAATCTGTGGATAATAATAAGAAAAATAAGTAAACTCCACTAAGCATAGAACATACCATAATTTAACATGGTATCAGAGCTAAGATGAAGACAAAGCCCAAGCAAAAGCAAGAGCAATCACCGAAGAGAAGGTTGGCAAGGCTATCTAAAAGAATTCATGGGGTCCTCATCACACTTCCCTGCTGAAGACAAGCTCCGTGAGAAGTCTGACTACCACGGATGGAAGATGTCTCTCGATCTAACATTAGAAGAACAAGAAGTGTTAGACCATGTGAGAGGTGGAGTTGTTGAGCCTCCATCAAATGCATCTGTTACTGCCAGGAACAAATGGACCAAGGGAGAAGTCAAAGCAAAGAAGATCATCCGGGACTCTATCGACAAGCGCTTGGTGGCCTATGTTTCTAAGCTAAACACCTCCAAGGAAATCTACGATAGACTGGTGAGTTTATTTAAAGTTAATGATGCAAATCATGCTTTGTTTCTTAGAAATAAGCTGAAGGAAATTAAGAAGGGCAAAGATGAAAATATGCAAGCATATTTCTTAAGAATCACCGAGATCAAGAACGATCTCCTATCTATTGGGGAAGTAATTCCTGACAAGGAAATGGCATTCACAACTCTTGGAGGACTACCATCTAAATGGTATATATTCAGGACTACTCTCCTCAACAATAATGTAATTCCTGGATTTGAGGAATTAATGGAAAGATGCATTCAAGAAGAAGCTAGGATGGAAGAATAGGAAATGCCCACACTTAAAAGTCATCCCGCTGCCTTTTCCTCTCATGCTAAAAGAAAAAACAATTCCAAGGCTAAATCCAAAGGAAAGGTTGGACCAAAGGGTGGAAGAAAAGGACGATGTTACCATTGCAATAAACCAGGTCATCATGCAAGGGAGTGTCCTGATAAAAGGAACTCACACCGGAATGATGATCAAAATCCCTCTCAAGGCAATCAAAGAAATGGCAAGTCAAATGGTCGAGGTAAAAGGAGTGTTGGAAATCAAGGAAGAGGACAACCATTCAAGAAGGCAAGAAATTCCAGGTATGAATCTAATACTGTTGACAATAAGCAAGATGAATATTATCTACCAGCTGCTCTATCTACCTCTGCTCCTCCGAACTCGCTGGGAAATTGGCTTATTGATAGTGGTGCCTCAAGGCACTTCACTGGTTACAAATAAGTTCTCCATAATCTGATAGAGAAAGAAACCAACCTGGAAATTGACCTTGGAGATAATATGAAATATCCCGTGAAAGTGTAGGCAATGTCTCTCTTTAATTGAATCAAGGTAATACAATCCACCTACAGGATGTACTATACGTACCTGATCTCAAAAAGAACCTAGTGTCCATTTCAACAATGGAAGACAAAGGCTACAAAGTGGCTTTCAGCGATGGCAAGGTACGTGTATGGAAAAACAATATTAAAGATGCCTTCACTCTTGGGTTTCGAGTTGATTCATTATATCAGGTCGGAGGAAGTCCGCTAGGTGTCATGTCTTGTGACACATCTCTTCAGTCCGAACTATGGCATCGGAGGTTTGCTCACCTTCATTATAAAGCTCTACCTGATGTAAGAAAAATGGTGACCGGGATGCCCGAGTTCAGATTAGAGCAAGAAGGTGTATGTCCCGGATGTGCCGAAGGAAAGCTAAAAAGGGGACCATTCCCTTCAAGCCAAAGGAAGACCTCCGATATATTGCAGTTAGTTCACTCAGACATATCTAGTATGATGCCTGTGAACTCCTTGGGAGGATATCCATATTACCTCACTTTTACAGATGACTATTCTCGCAAGACTTGGATATACTTCTTGAAAAAGAAGGATGAAGTGTTCTCCTGGTTTCAACACTTCAAAGCCTTGATCTAGAATCAAACCGAAAAGAAGATCAAGATCTTAAGGACTGATAATGGGACTGAATATGAATCTAATGAATTTCATGACTTTTGTAAAGAGGTTGGCATTAAGAGGGAGACTATTACACCATACACTCCTGAACAGAATGGTGTGGCAGAAAGGAAGAACCATACGATTGTGGAAGTTGTCCGTGCTATGCTCCATGATCAAAGACTTCCGAAGTTTCTATAGGCCGAAGCTGCAAACACCGCCGTATATGTACAAAACTGATGCCCTCATCAAGCATTGGGTTCCAAGACTCCCAAAGAAATGTTCACCGATAAGAAACCTGACGTATCTCAATTTAAAATTTTTGGAAGCCCTGTATATTTTCATGTGCCGAAAGAGAAAAAGAACAAATTGGGTGCATCTGGAAAGAAAGGAATCTTCATGGGCTATAGTGAAAATACTAAGGGCTATAGAATCTATGTAGTCGGTCAAAGGGAAGTCGTGATTAGTCATGATGTCACCTTTGACGAAGATGTGGCTCTCAGCAAGGTGAACAATCGTCCTACTGTGAGGAGCTCTCAAGACGCTAACACCAGGGAACTGAAAGAAAAAGATGATGAAACAATGCCCAATGTGGAAAAACCCATGGATGCTATTGATCCTCCTCCACCTGAGCCTTCCTCTTCTAGGAAGAGGCCTTCATGGCTTAGGGAGACACTTGATGATGTTGAAGGACACACTGCACCCCGAGGAACCTTCAGTGAAAGCAAGAAACCTAACAGGTATCAGGGATACCTGACCATCATGAGCACGATCATTCAAAATGAGCCTTCATCATTCTCAAATGTTGTCAAGCATCAAGTATGGAAGGATGCTATGACCGAAGAATATGAGTCTATTATGAAGAATGATGTCTGGGAAGTGGTTCCCAGACCCCTGGATAAGACAAATGCCACTTCTAAATGGCTTTACAAGATAAAGCATGCAACAGAAGGAAGTACGGAAAAGTATAAGGCTCGTTTTGTCGCTCGTGGCTTCTCCCATAAGGAAGGTATAGACTATGACGAGATATTTGCACCTGTTGCCAAATATACCACCATCCGCTCAATCATAGCCCTTGTGGCTTCACAAGGATGGAAACTACATCAGATGGATGTCAAGACCGCATTCTTGCATGGTGAAATCAAAGAAGAGGTCTACATGGAGCAACCTGAAGGATTTGAGATTTATGATCGAAAATATCATGTGTGCAGGTTGAAGAAGGCCCTCTATGGGCTGAAGCAAGCACCCCGAGCATGGTATGAGAGGATCGATAGCTACATGATGAAGCTAGGATTCATTAGGAGTGAAGCCGATCCCAACCTTTACTTCAAGGTTGAAGATGACAAACCTCTCATACAGGTGTTGTATGTTGACGACCTCTTTCTAATAAGTGCAGACCCTCTCATTCACAAATGTAAGAGGGAGTTGGCTTCTGAATTTGAAATGAATGACCTAGGACTGATGCACTATTTCATAGGACTCGAAGTTTGCCAGAAGCCAGGGGAAATTTTCTTATCTCAGGGAAATGTGGTGAAGATATTGGACTAATTCGGTATGGTGGACTGCAAGCCCGTAACTACCCCAATGGAGCTTGACTTCAAAAAGTTAAGCGGTAGTGCTGCTAGACCTGTTTTACATTATGCCACCGAGTATCATTAACTCGTCGAAGCATTAATGTTCTTAGTGAACTCCCATCCAGACATATGCTTTGCAGTCAACACGTTGAGTCAACATATGGTTGAACCTCCCCACATACATTGGATTGGTGCCTAGAATGTGTTGAGATATCTTCGTGGCACAATTGCTTATGGGTTAAGATACACTGTCGAAGATGTGAGACTACTTGTATATATTGATGTTGATTGGGCAGGCAGTGTGGTAGACTATAAGAGCACTTCCAGGTGTTGTTTCTCCTTGGGATCTGCTTCAATATCCTGGATGAGCAGGAAATAGAAGTCGGTGGCTTTGAACACCGCTGGGGCAGAGTATGTTGCCACTAGCATGGCCTCCTATGAGGCAGTCTGATTGTGAAAGCTCTTCAGTGAGCTATTTGGATTTACATTGGATACCACCGTGATTCTATGTGACAACCAGAGCGAGATCCGTTTATCAGAAAATCCTGTATTTCATGATCGCTCCAAGCATATTGATATCAGGTACCACTATATTCAAGATATGGTGCAGCGAGGAGCAATAAGGCTCCAACATATCGGTAGAGATGAACAGGTCGCCGACATTCTGACAAAGCCCCTTAGAAAGGTCAAATTCCTGACTTTCCGAGAACGACTTGGTGTCGTTCAGAGACCGTCCGATGAGGGTCCTGTATGATGTACTGAGCTCTGGGAGCTCCAGGGGGGCACAGGGTACGTATTGGAGTGACACATGACCATAGGGTGACTCACCATCCCCTGTTGGTGCACTTGGTAAAGGGTAAAAGGTTCAACCTTCCCTTGTGACACCCTGTGGCAACTTTGGAACAGGATGATTAGTTCTCTTGTGAGCCTAGATGATGGGTTCTCCATGGCGATTGTGGACAAGATGATTCGGTCTCCCGTGGACAAGATGATTCGCTCTCTTGTGGGACAGGATGATTCCCTCTCCTGTGGAAAGGATGATTAGTTCTCCTGTCGAGGCATCCTACCCATGCAGTCTGGGACTCATGGGAAGTACCTCTCATCTGATCAATGAGCAGGGAAATGAGGATAGGGACCATAGTAGTACCGATCAACGCATTGTTGTATCTACCGTACTCCCTATGCTAGGATGAACTTCATTGATCTGGGATCAATGATACTGGTCTGGGACCAGTGAGAGTGGTACACACTATGAGACTCACTTTGGGTCAGTGGAGGATGGTATGATACATCCTCGATCATTTCTTCTTCTTCATAATTCAAGCAAAGCAGAGCATAGTAGAACCAAGCAGGGTCAAGCCATATAGAACAGTGCACTTGATGGATGGACATCAGTGATGGTCCAACAGATTGCAGATGAAGTTCTCCCTCCTTGAGAGGGAGTGTTAAAATTGGCAACTAGGGCCAAACTTCATGTGGGTCACCTTATTCATGGATGATAATATTTTTACTAGATTCCTCTCATCGAGAGGTGTAGGATTGATCTAAAGATCATCCAATTCCGATAAGTATTTATGGAGATATGAATTTATTTTGATTATGGACTAATTGTCAAAGTCGGTCGGCAACTTATGTAGGCTTAGAAGCCCAACAATCGCATCTATTCAACCCCAATGTTTTGCATATAAATACAAGGAGTATTCTCCTCATCTGCACACTTCACTCTCATCACATCTCTCTCTCCTGCGCAGAAAAGAGTCTCTTCTCTCTCCTGCGCAGAAAATAATCTTCTCTCACACGTGTGGAAGGAAGGACGCAGATTTTAGGGCTGAAACTGCAGATCGGAAATTTAACCAGCATTGACCATCATTCTCTCTCTCTAGACTACGCAATAGGTGAACCTCACTCTCCTTGGAAGGCTGCATTTTTTGGTGAAGGAATCAAGGTGATCCGACCACCGGTTTGACAGATATCGACTGCCCTAGTTTAGGGCTGATCTAGGGTTTGTCGCTACTGATGTAAATCAGAATTTTGTACTATTTCTCTCTACTGAATTATCCAAGATAAAAGAATATTTGCTCAAAGGGTTTCCCCATATTGGGGTTTGTCCCTGGCTAGCTGCCACATCTTGTGTCTCTTGTCTTGGCTTGTTTTTTGTCAATCGTTTAATGTTCTATCTGCACTTTACTTAATGTACATGTGATTGCTAATCTGTCGATAATAATAAGAAAAATAAGTAAACTGCTCTAAGCATAGAACATACCATAAATTAAACAATATGGCTATCATACATCACTAAGTAAAATAATGGGATGCATCAAGGCATCATGGAAGCATTGAAAGCAAGAGCTCAGGGCATCATAGAGAAGCATGAAAGATTGTTAGAATCTATGGAAGTCAATGATATAGCTCTTTGGAATCTCATTGGAAACATAAGTGGCAAGGTCATCTAGTACAAGGTTCATCACACATCTGGAAACATTTGTTGATGGGGTTACTTTAGATCCTCAAGATTCTCTGATGGAATCTTCATTGAAAGGTTCACCAATCATGAGGGGAAGCAAGCGTTTCATCAAGACTTCCAAAATTGTGGAATTCATGGGATGATGGTATGAAGAATCAAATCAAGGGATTGAAGCTCTCTCAATCAAGATAGTTGTTGTAGGAAGTCTAGATGACCCAAAGAAAAATGAGGTATGTATGCTTATAGCCTATATTGAAGAGTCATGTCATATGGTTGCAGGTAACATAGACCAATGCTCTATCTTGAGAGCATAATCAAAGGAAGGATCTCCTCCTTCGAAGGAATGTAGAAATGCATGGGTCACACATTCACTAAAATCAACATAACATGTCCTCATATGTAATATGAGGTGGTTGACTATAATTGAGGAATTTTGATTGGAAATTCATGGGAATGAAATGTGTGAAGAAAGGAAGAGATCGTGGAATATGCAACCATGGTAAAGGCAAACAACATCCGAAAGACTAAGAAGCTTTGACTAGGATATCTCCATGGAAGATATGAAGACTCTGATGGAGTCTGAAAAAGAAAGAGACCCTTGACAATATATATCTTTGGGAGATGTGTCGATATGTATGCAGGATGTTGATGCAAACTAGAAGATGTCATGATGAAAGACCATCACAAACGTAATTTGGATTTATATGTTCATTTCTTATTTTTGAACAAATATCTAGATGGGCTTATGCAGGGTTGCCGAGGGAAGATCTATGGATATATTCCACCATCGATGCCCATGTAGTAGGATGAAAGATATTTATGGAAACATGGCATGAAGAAGGCAGCATGGCATGAAGGAAGGCCAAATATGAACAGATGGATCACTTTCCGATGATGACATGACCGACTAATGAATGAAAGCGATGGATGGTTTGTGCCCAATGAAGAAGTCCCAAACATGAAGACTCCTAGATAATGAAAAGAAATTCATGACATCGTGAGGAGGAGTTCCTCAAGCAATTGATTGTCCCATCATCTCCACCTCAGGAGTTGTTGTAGTTCCCTAATTAAGAGGGAGCCTGGAAACAAGTTTCTTACTTGGTAGAAACTTGGAAGCATAATTCCTAAGCCAAGAGGAAGCTTAGGTACATTCCTTCCATAGGAATGAGTACATTCCTTTATTGGAATAGATATGTCCTCCCTAATTAAGAGGTAGAGATATACACATCATTCTTGTCTTCACTTGGGAAGACAGGATGGAGGATTGGGTAAACATCTGTGATCTGATGCTCTTTGAGGATGTATAGGGTACCCAAGATAAGAGTAGTCATAAAGGACCGATAATCTTTGAGGACTAGGAATACAGATAAGAATAGTCCCAGTGGAACACACCCTGAGAACCCAGGTGTGGTATGTTCCAAGAGAGACAATGATGAGGATGTTTATACATCATTGGTCTCGCTAGCATTATGCTCAGATCTCATGGAGAGATAGAGTTGTTAGTCAGGGCCTTGCTATGTGGCAATGTTGGTTGATATGATGCTAAACAGATGGGTTACCAATCTAATTCTTCAAATTGAGAATGACCAAGTACCATTATGAATACCTCCCTAGTTAAGAGGGAGTGTTCAAAAGTGTAACAAGGTTTGATCTTCATGACATGTGTAATTATGATTTTATGTAATTAATGAAAAGAAGAAAAATAAAATTATTATTGTAATACTTGTCTCATGGGTTTCATGAGCAAGGAATTTTATTTTTTACTTTTAGTGATGGTTCCCATTGTGAGCCTTCAGGAATTGTCATCTAGTCATAAAAGTCAATTTGGGTCTATGTCATGTATAAAGGACCCTTCTTGGGGCATGTTACATTTTGTATGAGTCACTAAATAAGTGTGAAAGCCCTCCACGACAAGCACAAGACCTCTCCTTCAAGTTGGCTTTAAAAAGGAATAATGTAAGCTCTCCAACGGACATGTCGGCTCATTATGATGGGAAACAACTATTTTTAGGCTATTTCGGCATCATTTCAAGCAATGAATTTCGGTGATGATTTCGATGAAGGTCTGAAATATAAAGAGTTGTGAAGTTTGTTAAGAAAGCTTATTATCAAGCGAAGAAAGAAGAGTATCAACCGAACTCCATTTCAAGTCTCTTTTTGGGTTGATTTCCTCTACACATGTGAGGAAGTAAGAGTTCAGTTGGAGCAAAAGGAACCGAGAAAGAATATAGTCCTCTTAAGCAGCCGAGTTGAAAGTAGGGCAAGATAAAGAAGAAGTCAAGGCAAGCTAGAATAAGTCACCATGCAAAGAAGGCCTAATTTAAGGAGGCCGAAACTAGTGAAGGTCTGAAGCAACTGAAGTTGAAGAAAAGCCGAGAAGAAGGAAGAAGCAGAAGGTTGACTATCGTTGACTCAAGGAAGGAGGACTTCATCAAGGAAGCTTTGTGTCTTGGTCTTGGAGTGGGAAACAGGTCAAGGTTCTTGGTCTTGGTATTCGTCAATTGGAATCTCTATAAGAAGAAGAATTTGCTTTCGTTTTTCCTCTCAAAGAATGAGAGGTTTTGGCCTTGGATGATAGCCTATATTTTGTGTCTCTTGTCTCTTTATGGTTTATGCATTGGTATTTGTTTGATGAAGAATAACACTAATAACCTAATTAAAAGAAGATCCTAATCTAAAGAAGTAAAAAGCACTCACAAGCAGTTACTAATAGAAGAGAAATCATTTAATTGCTATGCCCTAGATTTCTCAACAGATAGTTCCCTACTATCCACAACAAAATGGAATTGTCGAAAGGAAGTACAAAACTATTATGGAAATTGCTAAAGCCATGCTTCATGATCAACAGTTGCCAATGTTTCTATGGGGAGAATCTTTAAAGACAATTGTTTATGCCCAAAATAGATGTTCACGCCGAATCTTGGATTACAAGACTCTTGAAGAAGTCTTCACAGGTGAGAAGCCCAATGTTGAACATTCAAGAAATTTTGGTTATCTTGTTTACGTTCATGTGGCCAACGAGAAAAGGACAAAGTTGGAGCCTTCTAGGAAGAAGGGAACTTTTGTTGGCTACAAAGAAAATTCAAAGGCTTTTGGAGTCTATGTACTAGGGCAATGATCTATTGAAACTTGCAAGGATGTCATTTTTTATTAGGATGTTGCATTCTGGAAGTCCAAAGGATCACACTTAGACTCTGATGATGAGATGTAGGTGGCTCATAAGAATTTGGAATCGAAATGTAAAGAACCTGAACCTATGGAATGAGATCCTCCAGAAGAGTTTGATGATCCACATGAATTTGTTGATTCACCTAGAGTCACTATACCTGAGAATAGAAAGAGACGAGCTTGGCTTCAAAGAACTTTGAAAGAAGTTGAAGGACATACAACACCTCATGGGAGCTTCAGAGAAAGCAAGAGGCAAAACAAGTACTCAAGTTATGTAGCATTGATGAGTAAGAACATTGAGTTTGAGCCATCCACCTATGAAGAAGCACCTAAACATCTAGTTTGGAAAGATGCTATGATTGAAGAATACCAATCCATATTGAAGAATGATGTATGGGAAAACGTGCCCAAACCTGAAGGAAAATTTGTTGTGTCTTCCAAGTGGATCTACAAAATCAAACATGCAGCGGATGGAAGCATTGAGAAGTACAAGGCAAGATTTTTGGCCCATGGATTCTCCCAAAAAAAACTTAAATAGGGAGGACATTATGAAAACACATTTGCTCATGTTCCCCAGTATTCTTCTAGTAGATCTATTATTGTTAAATTTGGGAACTAGGGCCAAACTCCACCTTGGACAACTCATATGATGCATTTGATACTTTTATTGGATTCCTCTTTCCGAGAGGCGTAGGATTGATCTAAAGATCATCTCATTCTTTAATGTACAAATGGAATTATGAATTTATTTCTTTTAAGGACAAATTGTCAAGGTCGGCCAGCAAACTAATGTAGGCTCAGAAGCCCAAAAGTCGTGTCTTTTCATCCTCAATGTTGCATTTAAATAGAAGGAGCATCTACCTCATTTGGACACTCATTCATCACTCGCATATCTCTCTCTCCTCATCTGATTAGGTGTATGGATTTGTGGGCAATCTCTCTCCTCCACACGTGTGAAGGACAGTCTGTGATTTTCTATTTTATGCGTTGACCGAATTGCAAAAGGGTTGACCAGTGTTGACCGAGTAGTAGTTGACCTTGCTTGACTGCGATTTTTCTTGAAGAAATTCTGTTTTTGTAGGCCACATTGCTCGACACAAAAATTGAGGCATTCTGAGTTGTTTCACCAGCGTTGACAATATAGGAAATTGACCTCAGACTTGACTCTGAGTCGACCAAGTTTGACTGATATTTTCAAGACTATTTTGAGCTGATTCAGACTATACTTGGAGGTCGAATTGACTAGGTTTGACTGAGCTAATTTTGTTGAAGAATCAAGGCAATGATGTATATTAGGATTCTTCTTGACTTGATAACAATTTGTGAAGCACTTCTACAATTATCTTCGCTTGATCTTCTTCGTATTATTAGTGTGTGTGTTTCATCAAACTGTTACCAAAAACATAAAGACAAGAACACAAATGTTGGCTCTCTGCCAGGGCCAAAACCTCTCTCTTAGATAGAAAAACCCTTTGGTAAGTTTCTCTTATTGAAGCTTCTTATTGATCAATGACAAACCATACACCCTTGACTAGGATGTCCTCCAAGCAGAAGTCAAGTCCTTCCTCTATTCTACACTTTGTTCCAGCACATAGACTTCCTCCTTCCGGCACTTTGCTCCCCAGCACTTCGTCCTCCTTCTCTGTTGCTTGCCTAGAGATAAACCTTCCTTGAGTGAGCCTTCTAGAAGAGATTTTCTTCTTCTATCCTTTACTCAAGTAGACTTCTTCTTTTGTTGACCAAACGAGATCCTTCTTGAAGTATGATAGTAACACTGTTCTGCCACCCTAATTTTTCCCACATGTGGAGGGTACCCTTAGAGAACTAGGGTCCTTTCACCTTCGCTAGAGAGAGAGACTTCTTCGCTTGACTTGGGAGGCCTAGTATGCCTAATATCTCACCCAAACAATGATGATTCTTGGATTTTTCTCTAGTTGTTTTTATACCACAAGTTTACCCTCCTTTTCTTCGCACATGTCACTGTTTCTAGCCCTAGAAACAGTCTTATATCTTTTCTTTACCTTCTCCCTTCTTCGCTACACTTTGGAGACCCTTTAGACTTGTTTTCCCTTCACTTCTTCTTGGCTTTTATCCTCGCAGATTTCAGAGATGCTTGTTGGACGTTGAGAGGGAGTGGACAGCGTCTATATATAGAGGATTGTCCCCCCTTTAGGCCGACATGCTATATTTAGGCCAACTTGATTGTTTCTTCATTATTTTCATCGTTTAGCTTCTTTTGGAGGACATTGTTGCATGGAGAGGACTTGCACTCGGCTTGGAGGTATTCCTTTGACCTTATATAGTTTTTATACATTGTGTAACATGCCCTCTAAGGGTCTTACCTAAATACATTGACTTTTGACTTCCTAGAAGCACTTAAACATGTGCTTGACCTACTTCAATGAACAAGAAACTCATTGATAAATATCATATAAATAATCTATTTTCTTGAATAAATAAAGATATCAAAGATACATTTATGAAAACCGAACCTAGCTACACTTTCCTCAACACTTTGTCTTAACTAGGGAGGTATTCATATATCATTACAAGGTGTTTGGCTATTTTTCAACCTTGAAGAATCCACATAAGAGAAACCAAATTTTCAATCCATTTGTTATAGCATCATATCAGTCAACATTGTCATAGTGCAAGGCCTTAACTAACAGCTCCATCTCTCCATGAGACCATGCGCTACAATGTTGGTGAGACCAATGATTTATAGACACCTTCATCATTGTCTCTCAAGGTACATACCCACCTGGGTGTTCACTGAGTATGACCTTCTAGGACTATTCTTATCTTGGGTTCCCAACCCTCAAAGAATATCGATCCTCTTTCCTACTCTTGTCTTGGATGTCCTACACATCCTTAAAGAGTATCGAATGCCAGATGATTACCTAATCCTCCATTCTTTCTTCCCAAGCGAAGATAAGAATGTTGTGTCTCTCTTCCTCTTAATTGAGAAAGACATGCCCAAGTATCCTCTGATAAGGTACTTGTCCAAGTTCCTTTGTAATTGGGAACTTGTTATAACTCCCTCTTAGGTAGGGACTTGTCCATTCATTAGCAACTTCTTCTTCATGGGTCCTCCAGCTGCTTGATCTCCTTCCTTTTAAGTCATGAAGTCTTTGTTCGAACTTCTTCTTGGTAGGGAACCATCCATCGATCACTTTCCTTCCTTCTTTGTCATGTCATTGCTCCCTTCGTGGAAAGTGGCCTTCTTGTCATATATCAAGTTCTCTTGTCATCTGGTTATTTCTTGTCATCTTGTCTATGCTTCGGACTCCTCTTCACATGGATGCTTCTTTGTACTTGTTTGTTCCCATGCTTTCATCTAGTAGCTCTTCATAACTTCATCCTGATATTGCTTCAACATTAAATGGTACTTTTGTTGGATGGCTTCTTCATCATGACATCTTCGTAGAGCAGAATCAGTTATCTACACCTTTCATATCTCCAAGGCCTTCACAGATGTCAAGGGTCCTTCGATCTTTTTCTTCCTTTGTCAGAGTTGTCATGCCTTCTTTCGAGAAATGTCTTCAAAGTATCTTGTCAGATAGTGATTCTTGGTGATCATCGTGTTCTTCACATGCTTGATCTCTTTCTTCACTTGCTTCTTCTTGGATAGATTGGTCAACCACCTTATGCTCCTTGTGAGAGCACTTCTTCATTGCTTGCTTCTAGGACTAGTCAGCATTCCTTCTTCACTTGCTTCTTAGTGAACAATCTTATACTCCTTGTGTGAGTATTTATTTTGTTGACCTTCATTGCATTGTAGTACATGCCTTCGAGCATGTTATTAGTGAAAGAGATTCTTTCCTACTTGATCATGTCATAGAACTATTCCCATGACTCAATAATATACAAATGATAACATGACTAAACTTTGATGCATACATACCTCATCTTGATTCTCCTTTGATCATCTTGGCTTCATTTGGTTGTCCTTGGTGTGGCCCTTCTTGCTCCATCTCAGCTTGCCTGCATATCATCTTTTTCTTGAATCCCATGAATGGGATTCCCAATGAGACACCTGCTTTTGTTTATGAATCTTCTTTTGAAGATTCCATCATAGGATCTTGAAGACCCTTACTCTGCAAATGTTTCTTTCCTTTTGATGATGGAGATCTTCTAAGATTCTTAATCATGATCAATTTTCTTTCATTGTGGATGAGGTCCTATTCTAGGTATTCTCCTTCTACATGAATATCTTGGGCTATATCTACCATGCTCCTATATTCTAGAAGATATTTCTAACCATGCATTTTGTTCTATTATAAATGTTCCTTCTACATGAGTATTTTGAACTCCATGTACATCATGCTTCTAGAATCTAGAAGATGTTTCTTGCCATGCAATTTTATTCTATTCCTACATGCTTCTATCCTACTCAAAACCTTGAAAGAAGACCTTAAGTAAAGAAGTAGACTTAGTCATAGTAGAGATCCAAAGGATCTTCCTTCTTTTGCTTCTTGTCTTCTTCTTTCATTTCTTGAGTCACATGAGCCTCTTCCCTTTTTCTTTTGTTGTTTTTGTCCTTCTTTAGTTTAGGACAATCCCTGTTGTAGTGTCCATTTTCTTGGCATCCATAGCATTGGATTTTGGACATATCTTTGTTGTTTGTTCTTAAAGGACCAAATTTCCCAAATTTTCCCTTTCTCTTGGCCATGGTAGCAAATGCTTGCTCCTTTGATCCCGCGTCTTCCTTTGCTTTAAGTCTTGTTTCCTCTATATTGCATAGAGACCACATTTCAATTAGTGGGGTGGCTTTCTTCTTGGCATATATACTTGATGTGAAGTCGCCCCAATCCTCAAGTAGAGCATTGAGCACTACGGCTGTCATTTCTTTGTCAAACATGACTTCCCCTAGCTCTTGATGTTGATCCCTCATCTCAGAGATCTTCATGAAGTAGGGAGCTATTGCTTCCTTTGATATCTTCGTCTTGTACAATTCATTTCGTAGAGATATCACTTCTCAGGTTGTGGTTACCAAGAATAGCTCTACTTGTTTGTCATAAATTTCTTTTGATGGCTTCAACTTGGAGTCATAAGGAATGAGAGAGTCTTTGATGGATTCTATTAGAATCCTTTGAGCTCTTCTCTCATCCTTATTATACTTGGCTAAGGCTTGAGTTTGTTCCTTGGCAGGTATAGTAGCATTCCCTTTCATGTGTTCTAGGAATTCATTCTCCTTGAGAAGTAAATCAGTCCTCTTCTTCCATGCAAGAAAGTTATTGGTACCTACCAATTTATTGCTTTCCATGCAGAAAGATATTGATGTATATTCAAAAGGGGACATATACTTACTTGATAGATTTTGAGATGTAGTAGACTTGGTTTTTCCTTGAAGACTTGATGGCTTGCCTTCCTTAGATCTTGATGTTCTTCACGTTGCTTTCTCCAAGTGCACTTGACTTGATGAGAGTTTCTTGATGACTTGTAGCTTGATGTAGGTCCTTCTTTGATTTGCTCTTCTTGTAGGTGCCTTTATGTAAGGCTCTTCTTGTTTTGTAGTCTTCCTTGACGAAAGATAGATGGTAGACCTTCTTGAAGTTATTGAGACTTCTTGGCTAGATGCTTCAACTTTTGTAGATGTCCTTCCTTGATGAGTGTTCTTGAGTTGCCCTTTCCTTGATGTGTCACCTTAGCTCTAATACCATGTTGAAGAATCAAGGGCAATGATGTATATTAGTATTCTTCTTGACTTGATAACAATTTGTGAAGCACTTTTACAATTATCTTCGCTTGATCTTCTTCGTATTATTAGTGTGTGTGTTTCATCAAACTGTTATCAAAAACATAAAGACAAGAACACAAATGTTGGCTCTCTGCGAGGGCCAAAACCTCTCTCTCTTAGAGAGGAAAACCCTTTTGTAAGTTTCTCTTATTGAAGCTTCTTATTGATCAATGCCAAACCCTAGACCCTTGACTAGGATGTCCTCTAAGCAGAAGTCAAGTCCTTCCTCTATTCTGCACTTTGTTCCCGGCACATAGACTTCCTCCTTCTAGCACTTCGCTCCCCATCACTTCGTCCTCCTTCTGTATTGCTTGTCCAGAGATAGACCTTCCTTGAGTGAGCCTTCTAGAAGAGATGTTCTTCTTCTATCCATTACTCAAGTAGACTTATTCTTTTGTTGACCAAATGAGATCCTTCTTGAAGTATGACTGTAATATTGTTCTGCTGCCCTAGTTTTTCCTACGTGTGGAGGGTACCCTCAGAGAATTAGGGTCCTTTCACCTTGGCTAGAGAGAGAGACTTCTTTGCTTGACTTGGGAGGACTAGTAGGCCTAATATCTCACCCAAACAATGATGATTCTTGAACTGTTCTCTAGCTGCTGTTATACCGCAGGTTTACCATTCCTTTCTTCGCACATGTCCTATATCTTTGCTTTACCTTCTCCCTTCTTCGTTTCACTTTGGAGACCCTTTAGACTTGTTTTCCCTCCACTTCTTCTCGGCTTTTATCCTCTTTGTTGGACGTTGAGAGGGAGTGGACAGCTTCTATATATAGAGGATTGTCCCTCCTTTAGGCTGACATGCTATCTTTAGGCCGACTTGACTGTTTCTTCATTATTTTCATCGTTTAGCTTCTTTTGGAGGACGTTGTTGCATGGAGAGGACTTGCAATTGGCTTGGAGGTATTCCTTTGACCTTATAAAATTTTTATAAATAGTGTAACATGCCCTCTAAGGGAATTACATAAATACATTGACTTTTTACTTCCTAGAAGCACTTAAATATGTGCTTGACCTACTTCAATGAGCAAAAAACTCATTGATAAATATCATAAAAATAATCTCTTTTCTTGAATGAATACAAATATCAAAGATACATTTACGAAGACCGAACCTAGTTACACTCTCTTCAATAGATTTGGAGGAATATTTCTGCTAAGTTGACTAGTGTTGACTTTCTGGTTTGGGCATCCTGTTGACTGCAGTTTGACTGGACAGATTTGACTATGATTGGGCAAGTGAATTTTGAATATTGTACTCTCTCTCTGCTGATCTTTTGAAGAATAATAAGAAGTAATCATAGAGGTTCCCCACATTGGGGTTTGTCCCTGGCATGCGCCACATATTGTGTCCTCTTGTCTTGGTTGGTTTTCTGCTTTTTATTTATCTTCTTTCTGCCTTTACTGTCATGTTAATGTGATTCCTAATCTAGAAATTGATATTGGGCTAATAAGAAAAATTGAAGTAAATTGTTCTCAAGCATAGAACATACCATTGTTATCTAATATTTTCAATTATTGCTCTTGCTTTCTATTACAATTTGGAAATTGCATCAAATGGATGTTAAGATTGTTTTTCTTAATGGAGTCATTGAAGAAGTATATATTAAGTAGCCTCAAGGCTTTGAGATTCATGATAGAGAGACACATATTCGTAAATTGAAAAAGCCTTGTGTGGGCTTAAGCAGACTCCTCGTGCATGGTACTCTCATAATGATAGTTATTTGTTGAGTCTTGGTTTCAAAATGAGAGATGCAGATCCAAATTTGTACTTCAAAGTTGTTGAAGGTGAGCCCTTGATTTTGCTTCTATATGTAGATGATTTATTCTGACAAGGGCATACAATCTCGTTGTTCTGTGTAAGAGGGAGTTGATTTCTAAATTTGAGATGAAGGATCTTGTTCTTATGCATTACTATCTGGGATTGGAAATATGGCAAAAGCTTGGTGAAATCTTTGTTAGGCAAAGAAAGTACATCACAAGATCCTTCAAAAATTTGGCATGAAGAACCGCAAGTCCATGGACACTCCCATGGTGACAAATTTGAAGAAGTTGCGATATTGTGATTCTGATCTGATTGATCCCTTTATATATTGCAAATTGATTGGCTCATTAAACTATCTAGTGAACACCAGACCTAATATCTACTATGATGTGAACACGTTGAGCCAATTCTTGGTTGAGCCTCAACATCTGCATTGAGTTGCAACAAAACATAAATTGAGATATCTGTATGGCACCATTTATTATGGTTTGATCTATGATTCAAATGAAAAATGGCATTTGCATGGTTTTACTGATGTTGAGTGGGTTGGATGCATTGATGATAGAAAGAGCACTTCTGGTTTCTATTTAGCTTGGACTCTGCGATGATTTCATGGTGAAGTAAGAAACAAACTTCTGTTGCTCTTAGTACGGTTAAAGCCGAGTATATAGTTGCTTGTTCAGCCTGATGTGTAGCTGTGTGGTTTCGTAAGCTGTTTGTTGGTTTGTTTGATCGAGTGTTGGAATCGACCATTGTATATTGTGATAATCAAAGTTGTGTAAAGCTTTCTGAGAACCCAGTTTTTTATGACAGGTCGAAGCACATTGAGATCAAGTATTGTTACATCCAGAATATTGTCCAAAGAGAAGCTGTGAGGCTCAAATATGTACCTATTGATGAGCAAGTTATTGATGTTTTGACGAAACCATTGTCACAAATGAAGTTTTCTTATTTCAGAGAACAACTTGGAGTTGTTGAGAATCCCTCTCTTGGAGAGAGGGATCATTGATTGTATACCATTATGTGAATGACAATATTCCTTGGGATTCGCTGAGAGACCAAGGTTTATGGCTAGAAAGATTGTCCTGGATACTCCCTTGGGTCATTGAGATTGATTGAGAAACCAATGTCGTTGGGGAGTTCGGTTTTGAGGCTTGGACTAATTGCTTAAGTCATTGTGTTTCACTGAGAGACAAGTAAGTTTGGTTGGGGACACTTAAATTGAGTTCTCTTTTTTGAGTCATTGAGTTTGACTGAGAAACCAAGTGGATTTGATCAGGAAGATTGATTTTGTGTACTTTCTTAGGTCATTGTGCTTGACTAAGAAATCATTTCATATGGTTGGAGAGGTTGGCCTCATTGATTGATCCCATCAGTCAGTTGGGTGTTGATCATGATGCCGTTAGGTTTTAGCTTATAGGATGGGTTTGATGTTATGTATCTTTCCTTATCATGAGACTTGTACATCTAATCTCTCCCTTGGGTTATTACTGAGATACCAATGGATTGATCGAGGAGATTGATTCTGAGAGAGAGAGAGAGAGAGAGAGAATGAAAAGTACCTGGGGGTGTTGAAAATTGGTAGCTTCGATCAGTATTTTCATTGGCGAAACAAAGAAGAAATTATGTATTTTTTTATATTGACCAAGTCGACCTCATTTGCATAAGTTGGCCTGTTGAATTTGGTGACTAGGGCCAAACTTCACCTTGGACAGCTCATATGAGGCAACTGATATTTTTATTGTATTCCTCCTTTCAAGAGGTGTAGGATTGATCTAAATATCATCCCATTCTTATATGTACAAATGGAATTACGAATTTATTTTTGATTATGGACAAATTGTGAAGGTCGGCCAACCATCTAATTTGCACCCTCAAGCCCACAACGTTGCATATAAATATAAGGTGCCTCCTCCTCATTTTGTCATCTCATAACACACTCATTCTTCTCTCTCCTTCGTTGATTGGCTACGAATTTCAAAAGCAACTTTCCACACATGCAAAGAAGAGAAGGGTTTTTTGTCCCTATGTTGACCAATGTTGATCAAAGTTGCAGGAGGGTTGTTTTGACTTGCGTTGACCTATTTTGACTGTAGTTTTGTGTAGGGGGGCTCTGTTTGGGTAGGCTGCATTTTTGGACACAGAAATCGAGGTTGTTTGACCACAATTTGACCAGCGTTGACTGCAGAAAGGCTTGCTGCAACATTGACTTTTGTTGACCATATTTGACTAGACTTTTTTGGACTATTTTTGGGCTGATTTGACTAGCTATTAGAGGCCGAGTTGGCCAAGTTTGACCGAGCTGTTCTGGAGGTCAAAATCTGCCCTGTTGACCAGCGTTGACTTTCTAGTTAGGGATTTTTGTTACTGTTGTTTGACTGGTCAGATTTCACTTTGATTGCGCAAGTAAAAATTGTATATTGTACTCTCTCTTTGAATTATAAGAAGAATTGATCAAGGGTTTCCCCACAATGTGGTTTGTCCCTAGCTAGTGCCATATCTTGTGTCTTGTCTTGGCTTGTCTTCTACTGTTATTGTTTATGTTCTATCTACATTTTAATATCATGTTGATGTGATTGCTAAACTGGATATTGATATTGAGATAATAAGAAAATTGATGTAAAATTGCTTTTAAGCATAGAACATACCATTGTTATCTAAAATTAACATGGTATCAGCACTAAGGTGAAAAAAAAGCCCAAGCAAGAGTGAGAAGAGAAATCACTAAGAGGAGCAATCATTGATCAAGGACAAGATTCAATGGCCTCCACACCCTACTTCAAGTCTGATGATAAGCTTCATGATAAGTCTGATTATCATGCATGGAAGATGTCTCTTGATTTGACTTTACAAGAGCAAAGATGTTATGGATTATGTGCAGGGAAAGATTTCAGAACTTCCTTCTAATGCACCGGCTGCTACTAAGACAAAGTTCAAGAAGGGTGAAGTCAAAGCAAAGAAGATCATCAGGGATTCTATTCATAAGCATTTAGTTGCTTACATCTTCGATTTGAACACATCAAAGGAGATATATGATAGGGTGGTTGGCGTGTTCAAATCTAGCAATGCAAACTAAGTTCGCTTTCTCAAAAACAAGTTGAAGGATATAAAGAAGGGAAGAAATCAAGGCATTCAATCCTACTTCATGAGGATTACTAACATCAAAAATGATCTTCTTTCGATTGGAGAAGTTATTGTTGATAGGGAGCTTACTCTCATTGCCCTTGGAGGAATCCTTTGTGAATGGAACGTGTTCAACACCACTATTCTTAAGAACGACAAGATTCCAGGGTTTGAAGAATTGTTGACCAGATGTTCTCAAGAAGAAACAAGGATGATTGAACTAGATATGCCTTCAAATAGGAACAATCCTACTGCATTCTCCGCTCATGCTAAAAAGAAGAACAATGCAAGTTCAAAGAAGCAATGTCAAGGAAGGACAGTTTAAAAAATGGAAGGAAGGGAAGATGCTTCATTTGCAACAAGTTTGGCCACTATTCTAGGGAGTGTCCTAATAGAAGGGATACACCTCATGATGATGACAACCACAACAACAACAATTTCAGGGGCAACAACAATCAAAGGAATGGCAGATTCAACAACCAAGGAAAATGGAATGCTCCCGCTCCTCATCAAGGAAATGGTCGCCCTCCCAAGATATCAAGAAACACCAAGTATGATGAATATAATGTTGTTGATAACAAGCAAAAAGAAATGTATCTTATATCTTCCCTCTCCACTACATCTCCTTCGGACACTTTGCAAAATTGGTTGATTGATAGTGGTGCCTCAAGGCACTTCACTAGGTATAAGGAACCTCCTAGCACAGATATATATTGGGCATTCGTTAACATCATTTGGTATCACATCACTCATCAATTCGATCTGAAACAAGAAGATGTGTTCACATGTGAAGAAGAAGATTTGTCTCTATGTTGACCAACTATTTGACTTCTATTTGGTCAACATTGATTTTGGATTATCTACCCCTATTTGGCTGAGCTTTTGACTGATCTTGGAGGCCGAAATTATCTATGGTTCATTGATTGTGGTTGACCTCAGAATTGCTTTTGGTTTGGCTCGTTGACTGAGAGTTGACCGCAAGTCAACTTCTGTGATTTGACCGAGACTTTAACTATGGAATTACAGGCCAAATTTCAGCCCCTTTTCACCAACTACCTCAAGCTGAAATTTGATCGTCTGTTGCAGACTTTGATGTGGAAAATGTTGACTTTTCTCTCTCATTTGACTAGTTTGACTTGGCATTTATTGAGGTCAAAGATTGCAATTTTTACTGGAATATTTTGATGTACATTTTGACGAATTGAATTCTCTCTTATAAGGAAAGATTACCGGGTTTTCCCCCTTGTGGGGTTCTGTCCCAATAAATTTTGGTGCCTCTTGTCTCATTGTTTATTGTGATCTCTATTGCTCTAATGAAGAAGTTAATGGTTGAAATTTGTCATGTGTAATTGCTTAATGATTGGAATGCTCTAAATTGTATCATTGGAAGTAGTTATTAGTTTGAAATCTTGTATTAATCTTGATTGGACTAGAAAATCAACAAACACTACAAGTGTCCTGATCCTCTTGGCTTAAACACCTCATATGCACATGGCTCCATTGCCTGATGTGCAACTTTGCAACCCAATGAAGATACTATCTCACAAAACTCAGAAAAGTTGCAATCCATATGAAGTTGCCTCGTGCATCCCAAATCATTCCTTGCCAAGGCACTTGAGTTGTCGCAACTTACCATGACAAGTGAACAGAAGTCCATCAATGGTATTGACAACCCTCCACTCAACATATTGTTGTGCATCGAGTTCTCTGCCAATCCACCAAAGCTCCCATTCTACCATTCCAAGCTGCAATAATCCATAGCTCCTTGTTTGAACATTTTGCTCCATGTCTCACAAAGCATACATGGCCAACTCACTTGGCAACATTGTCGCTTCTTGCAACAATCCCACAACTCACTCTCAAAGTTGCCATCTGTGCACAAATCTGACCCAACTTCAAACTTTTGCATAGTGAAATATACCAACAATTAGATTAATGATAGCACACAATTGTTATGACCCAAAACTTGTTTCTTACAATTCCATTAATATGAAAATGCACAGGGCTCTCATACCAAGGATAGTGGCCCTTTACAACCTTGTACAAATGCCAAAATATCAAGTCTAGCATTTGAACAAATCTCCTAGGGCTCAGGCTTTGTCCTCTAAGTCTTTCCTGCCCAATTATCAATACCTACAACACTTTACTACATTGTTGTAGCACTGATAGGGCCTAACCAGCCCTCCTTAAATTATCAACCAACAAATTACATACCTAGGCATACTCCTTTAGCCCTCAAGCCTATTGTTGTCCCTTGTTTTCCTTCATAGTTGGCCTGCAGTCCCTTTTAGCCAACACATTTCTCTTTCATGTAGCCTTTTACTAGTTCTTCGTCAGCTACTGTTAACCTTTAGAAGCCTGGCTTACTATGGCCAACCTCCTTGTGGTTGTGGGACACCTAACTAGGCTAAAGATGCCTCACTAGGCCCTGCGGCTAACCTCCTTGTGGTTGAAACCTATTCCTCAGCCCTATGGCCAGTTCTACTTAGGTTTGTGATCAATTGCGGCTTGTTTTCCTTTAATGTGGCTGCTTTATGGCCTTCTTTCTCCACACGTGCAACCTCTAATCTAGATGTGGCTAGGCTATTTAGGCCCGTAGCCTCGCCCCTGGTTGTGGCCTCCTTTAGACCTTCAAAGCCAACCCTAATTCATGGAAACTCGACCTCCTTGCTATCATCTCTTGTGACTCCTTTTGATGCTTTCGGCTAGGCCCTTTTAGCCCTCTTGCTCACCACGTAAGAAGAATGATCCTTCACCTTATATTTATACCTTTCCAAGGGGTTTGTCTCTTGGCCTTACTGGTCGACTTGAGCTGACACAACCTTTAAGCCAACTTATAATTAAATTTAAATATCAAATGTTTTTCCTTGGCTACAAAACCCCAACAAACAAACCTGAAATCCCCAAGGACCTTTCGAACCAAAAATACCTTCCAGGCTACCAATCTTCAACAACTATCGAGGCCAAGAAAGCACTATGGGAAAGTTGATAGGGCTACAAATGATGGTGTCGCAAGTTGAGTGTTGTGCTGGGCATTATCAGGTAGTTTTGAGACATGGTAGCCCACAAGCAGTTGCAGGCAAAGTCATTGAGCAGATTCATTAGGCAGAGGATGTGTCGCAACAAGAGTCTATAGTGGTCGGCGAATCATGGTACTGTGACCCACCAAAAGAAGGTATCCCTAGGAGAATTTTTCTCCTATTCATCTTCTTCCAGCCAGTAGCCCCTAACAACCACCATGTAGCCAATGTGATGTGCCATTTTACCTCCACCACTTGCATCAATTGTAATATTTCATCGCCGATTTGTCAAGAGAATATGTTAAAAGGTCTAAAATCTAACCCAAAAGGTATGTTTTCATTGTGCAATCGGGTGCTTATGCTCATTTTTCATTTGGACATTTTTGGCATGGATTATTGAGTGACTTGGAAGAAGGAAGGGCTTTAACTGTGGTTTTGTTGCCTCACCTTAAATGGGAGATTAATCCTAAACCCTAGTCTCATAAGATCTCCCCTATTGGCATATGGCTTTAGAAATGACACTACTTGGGAAACCCTGATTTTGGTAGCGTGGTCCCATTTTCCCATTCCATATTGTTCACTCCCCTCCGCACATTACAAGCCCTATTCCACCATTTCCTGCCTCTGGGTCCATAAGGCACCGGCACACCCCCTCTCTATGTCCACGTATCTGGGTCAGGCCTAGAAATGTTGCCCGAGAGATTGATGCAGCTAAAAGAAAGTTAAAAGCATCATACCATGGCCACAAGCAAGAAACAAAAGAAAAAGAAAATCATAAAATGCAAAAGATGGTCAAGACATTAATAATAGCACGTGGACAAAAGCCAAGCATGAACTCTATCCCGTATCATTATGCCCATCACCTTGGTTCCTAGGGCCATTGAGTGCCCCATCACATCAACCAACACAAATCCCAAGCCCTAGTGGGAGATGAACTGCCCCACATTTAAGGGGGCAATAGCTATTATACATCATTCACAACATGCTCATTTCCTAGAGCTTTGAGTAGTAATACAAAGGAAAAATCAAGAAAAGGCAAAAGGCAAATAAAGAGGGGTAAAAAAACAAAAGTTGGGGTAACTCATGTATCCACGATTGCTCCCTCCTCACATATATACACCCAATATGTGGATTTCCTCATTATTGTTATCCTTGTACCCATGGCATTCGGCTCTAAGAACCCATTTATTCCCATTCGTTTCATCATTATTCACATGCCACCTATTGACTGAAGGATGTACTAGGGACATGTATTTCCCCTTAGTGGCTAGGAACAACAAATAGGATCTTTTATTAGCCACTCCTACCTAGGGAGGTAACACTATTATGAGATTAAAGCCAAAAATTTGAAAGAGGAGCCCCATATGAAGTCTCAATTTTCCCATGACTAACAAGCTTGGCTCACTTACATGCACCAATGATTAACTGTACCTAATGGTGACGATACAACACTGGACATTATGTGTGAGTGGCGGGTGGTTTTCATCATGGGTTGGGCAACTTAACTGGGGCCTAAGACCACTAGAGGAGCATATGACACCCTATAGGTGAAGCGTTGAGAGCCATGGGACTCCTATCCCTTACATACCATCATTCCATGGGCACCTTTAGCACTACAACAATTTGTCCTTTGCCCCACAGTATTCATGAGATGATGCACTTACACCTGTCTGCCCCCAGCCGGTTTAATAGTGTGCACACAGTTTGGCAGTTGATCTGAGGCCCGGATGAGGTTTGTCTCACCCCCTGAGACTGCGAGGGCTAGCACTATTCTCCAAGCCCTCAGTGTTGGAGCAGATCCAAGCTATTCTACAACAAAGAGACCCATGAGACCCATTTTGTGACGCAAACACAAAACTAGGGTGCACAAGATGATTTGCATGGATATCTAGGGTCCAACCCCTAGAGGATGATTTTTGGAGCCCTCTTGACTCAATTTGGCACCAAGAGAGCTCAATGCATGCCTCCAAGAGGCCCATGCAATGATGACGTCAGCATTTCGACCCTCTTGTGGGTTAATCTTTATGATTTTACATTGGCTATGTGGTTGGCTTGTAACCACACTTAGTTTTTCCCATCATTTTGTTGATTTAGGGTAGCATCGGATGTGCTCTAGCCACGAAATTTGATGGAGAGATTGGGGCACATGAGATCTCCAATACCCAAAAAGGATTTGGGCAGATTCTAAACAGTCCAGGAGATATTGAAATAATTAATATTTTTAATGGAGACCCTAAGTCTAAACTTAGGAAAAATAAAATATTAATGTGTATTAATATGAAACTGTGTTAGAATGGTCCAAAAAACATGGATCAAGCCAGATCTAATCTTAACCTTTGATTAGGGACTTAATCTCAATCGCTGATTTGTCAACGAGGAAAGTACAAGAGGAGGCTTGAGGGTCACTTGGAGAATACACAGAGGAACACCAGTCAATGCAATTTCTGGAGCGAGGTTTGCTGAGAAATTGAACCAGTGGTCTGGAGAGCAGTCAAGAGGCAGCAAGTATGGAACAGAGAGACAGGAGATCAGCGCAGAGGCAGAAGAGGCAGACGTAGAGCCAGAGGAAGCCACATAGAGGCAGCAGAGACTGCTCAAGGCCAGAAGGGCCCGCATCATCCACGCAAAGGCTGCAGGAGTGACTCAGAAGGCCAGAGAGGCTGCGCAGAGCCTTAGTAGGCTGACGCAAAGGGTTTCAGGCTGACGCAGAGGGTTTAAGGCTAACGCAAAGGTCAATAGGGCCTACATTGGGTTCAAAAGATGTGTTGGAAATTTGTCTCTCTGTGGGTAAGCCACTTTGGCACCCTGTTGTACTAGAAAATTATTGAATAATAAAATCCTCCCTTGTTTCACCGGTTTTCCCACATTGGGTCTTTCCGGGGAAATTAGTCCAAAATAACTGTGCAGTGTGTGTATATGGTTGTTTCTGTATTACTGTGTGATGTCTGCAGCAATATTTATTTTAATATTTGTTGAAGTAATTTCATGAATAACTTATGATGAAATAAGTAAGAAAAGTAAATCAGTTGTTGCAGTGATAGAATTTTCACATGGTATCAGAGCAAGTAATCAGAGACAGAAAGGGAAAATCAGTTATGGGTCAAGACCACGATGCAGAGGCATCCACCTTAAGGGGCTCACGCAGATTTTTAGAAGATTGCACAAGAGAGAGAGAGATTTCGATTTCTCTATGTTGGCTTCCAGGTTGGAAGAAGAAGTGGCATGCATGACTAGTGCTACATCATCAGAAGTATGGTATATAGACAGTGGAGCCTTGTGGCATATGACGGGAATTAGGGAGTGTTTCTCAGAATATCGAGAACAGAAGATGAATTTTCAGATCACCATGGGGAACAAGACAAAG